>NW_019091463.1:704195-719408 GCF_001949145.1 Acanthaster planci
GCCTTCTTAAATCGAGTAAAGTTCGTTAGTAGAGGTCAGTGTTTTGGGTTGCTCATGTCTCTATTTATAAGTAGGTTTCTAAATTTTTTTCCATTTTTTGTCGCCATGTTTCTTTTATATACTATTTTTTTTATATATAGGCCATTTATTTAAGGCGGTTGTAAATATAGCGTGTTTTTGCTTTGAACAGAGCCATTCTTTAAGTAGAGGTCACGAGTTCAGGCCGAAAAAGCAAGGGGAAATCCCTTTTTGTTTGTGAGTGATTGCCAGTCACGAGTTCAGATCGGGCAAGTCTCGACTTGTTTGTGAGTGATTGCCAGTCACAAGTTGTTTACAGCTGGGGTCAAAAGTTCAAGGTCAGTGAAGCGAGCAAAACGAGCGGCGCTAGTCACGAGTTGTTTACAGCGAGCAAAGCGAGCTGCGCCGGGGTCAAAAGGTGAGCGAGCGTAGCGAGCGGTGCGTGTGATGGGTGAAAGGGGGTGAAAAGGGCGTGTGGTCCAGAACCGGCTATTTCCTACTACTTCCTTCGCATTTCGCTAATCACGGTTTCAAAAACACGCACGCAATATTGCTTCATGCAAGGTTTCCGCTGGTTCCCGGAAGCCCAGACCTAAACAGGGGTATTCAATCGTTCCTTTTGTTGGTAACTGCTACGCTAATTCCTGGCTGTCTATCACACTAATCTTTTATTACGCTTTGACAGTTAAACTGCTGTTTTCCCATCTTCCACGGTTGGAAGCTGGACTGGTGTACCGTTACGAATAACAATAGGACCATAAGCTACGAAGATGTTGACGTGAAAAGTCCGTGAAACTGCTGTGAACTAATCCGCTCCCAAGCTGATCAACTTTCCACCGTGAAAACGGGCTTACATTGCCTTCACAAAATTTCACGGTGATTTATGGTAAAACTGCATTTTCACGGTGTTGAAAGTTCATAGTGTGAAACGGTATTTCCTTCTGTACATATTGGCATTGTTACATTATTATCAGTACTGATGAAGCAGTGGTCATCTGACGGCAAAAGGACTTAGCCCTATTCCACGAAATAAAGAATGAGTCAATTAAATCCACCGAATCCTTGAATTCGTATTCAACGAATTTATAACGTTATGACAAACGTGGATGTAAAGTGTGTAGCACATCATTGACAGTGCTGCTTTCAACAGAGAGGATTTATTAAAAAAAAAAACCAGCACTTGGGTGGCCTGTCAAATTACAAAACCCAACGAAAAGACTTAAACACAGAGAGGATTATAGAGGTCAACTTATAACAACGTCAAAAGACGTCCAACGATGTTGGCGCCAGATTTCTCAAAGTCTTTCTGCATACAACACAAAGACTCAAGTCACCAAGAAGACTCATAAAAACTGCAGCCATACTGTTTCAAAATGGAAGCTGATAAGAATCAGCTGCTCTATAGACGCTCAAAGTATTATAGGTTCGTTGCCGACTTCTACATGTACATCAACGCATTCGTCCATATGCATTGAAACCTCGACGAAATCACATCATATACCGGTATCCCTATCACGGACGATTGCATTCAGGATGGCCTCCGTTAGCTTCAATCGGTAAAAACATTGTAAATCCCGATTTTTCTTTAATTTGATATTTGTGACCTTTGCATCTGCAAGCCGATCTCATCTCCCGATAGAACATGGGCATAATAGCATAGTATGCGTCCTCCTAGCACACCCCTTCCCCGCTCCGCCCACGACCTCGGCTTTTATACAATTTCCGGCTTTCGGCCAAATCTCTTAATTTGAGACCCTTGGTCTACGGAATTACAGCTGTAATCTGCTTCAGACCTGGAACATAATCAAACCCCTCGGTTATGTGACAAACATTTGGCTCGAAATTCATGCACTGGCCTTATTCCAGAAGTGTACACAACACACAGCATCGATACGCTAACTCTGGTTTGCTTAATTCCCACGGCAATGCATGGTATATGGTGGCCTCAAATGGGTTTGGGATCAACCTAACTTAAACCGATTGTATATACTTATCTCAGTATATACAACAACTGCGGCTTTAATATGACCCTTAACAAGCCACACGGGCGTTCCGCCTATTTCTGTCGGACATTTTGGAAAATAAAGCAAACATATACCCCCTATTCTCGTGAAGTCACGACAGATATTTAGATTATAGGATTAAACCTATCGTTACAAATTTACTAAGGCGAAATATGAACAGTATGACGGAATTATGTAACTTTAACATGGTGAACAAGAAATTAAAAAGCAAGCAAAAACTAAATTAGGCACGAATGCGATTTCAAGACTTCACCTTTTCTACCAAATATAGACGTATTTATTTGATCTAAGACCCACCACTGGCAATTAATGACTGATATTTATGTTTTAATGGGCGATTGGGCATCTCAATCCCCACCCCATAATCATACCCCCTCACCCACCCCTTCCGTGTCCAATCCCATCCCCATCCCCACCACACCCGAACACACACCCCTACCGATTAACGACCGTGATTCCAGGCAGAAAAGTGCACATGCCGGCACCCCACCCTCCCTCTTTTCAGTTAATATCCACTATACATGTACCTGTACTTATAAACTACAACTTTTCCAATGAACCAAGACTGGGTTTGGATCAAATTCGTAGAAGCAACTGAACCGTGAGTGAGCAAGATGCAGAACGAAATCCGAGTCCAGACACTCAATTGGCACTCACATCAGCATATCACTGGGACGTCGAGTGTGTCGAAAGGCAGATTCTTGACGAACCTGTGTGTAAAAACAGAAAACGTTGAGGGCGCAGCACATGAGCTCCAGGCAGAGTTCCAATGTCTCCCTGCAAGACGTTGATGGGGATGAGTTTTAAGGGGAAGTTTGAAAAACGCTTTCTGTGAGCATTTTGCATCTTTTCCGTTTTGCCCATACAAAATCTCACCACCTTCACTGTGAATGTCAAGCTTTTAAGTGTTGTCTCAAGCGCAGTTCAATGTAAAATTTTGATACATAGGAAAGCTTTACGTTCATCCGTGTGCAATGAACGTTTACACCTGTCTTTGCATGCAATTTAGTCATGAGTTAATTTTATTCTTGCGCCGCAATTCGAGGCCGATGCGTTTCCAAGTAAAAGACTAATTTTTAGTCACTTTTTTAAATCAAGTTTGATGCAATCTTCCACGAGACACGTTAACAAGTCCAGACAGAACGGGGATGACAAATGCAGATAGAAGACTAAATCATCGATGTATGTCAATATCTTGCATAGCCATAATATGAATGGATTTTAAGACATCCATTTTGAGGGTCAAGTCAAGGCCAAGCTTATTAAAGTAAATGAATTTTGAAACCTACCTTGACAATGATGACGGCAGCCAGTAAGCACACGAAGCAGACGCCGAGAGCGGCTACCGCAAAGATCAAACCTTTAGGGGAACAATACACCAACGGGTAAATTGAAAAAAAAACTCTTGGAGATAGCAAACTTACTTGTTTCGCCCCTACTAGACTCGAACTCAAGTCTGTCGTCGAAATTCGAAAATTACTTCAACCAGTATGCCACGGAACCCTTGTTCTCTATGGAATCCTCCATAGATTCTTATTCCTATACTTGTGCGTGTCGGCATTCTGGGTGTGAGCTTCAAGGAGACAATATAAACACTTCCGGTCTCTGTAAATATCTGACCCAAGACAAGTTCCAATTAAGGTAGTATGCATTAACTTTGCCTGCGTGCTATCATCTTCTTGCCATCAAATTAAACTTTTTGTCTTAGAATCTTTACCTTTTTTCGTGGGCGAAACCCCCTGGTCATTTCCTGTCGCAAAAAGATTGTAAACAACGTTTACATCCAACAACTGTGATCAATGACTGGTGAAGCCAACAGGATCAAACAGATCGAGTTGTATCACTCCTTTTGAAATTCTCTTGAAAATAAATTTCAAGGTGCATTTGCCTTCCAGATAGTTTTTGTTCTGGATGCCATTCATTGTTATTTCTTCCTTTGAACGAAATTGGACAATTTAATATTTATGCCCTTTCTAATGACATTTAAGTAAAACTGAACGAGCTCACTAACCTTCAGAAACCTTGCGTGGCTGTTTGGGTGTTACGGTATTTGGAACTAAGAAACACAAAAACATCAATTGGGTTACGAAATTCTCAACTTGGAAGTGACTGTCTAATGTTGCATCGTCAATTGTCCTGGTTGAAACTTACACTTTTGCACAATAGTTAAAATAACTGATCGATTTAAATGAACATTGGAATCGACGCTATATACGATTGGGGTGTTTTTCTTTGCAGAAATGCAGACGTTCATGAATTTTGAAACCAGTTTTTGGATGGAACAATTTGATCCAGAGCCTTGTGTAAATGTTTTCGTTCTCCAAATCAATGGGTCTATTTAGTACACAACTGCGCGACGTAGGCTTCGTGGCAGCTTCGTAGAATAACACACTGATTGCGTTAAGAATTTTGTTCAAAAATGTTACGACTTCACAAAATGGGCTTGCTTTTGCGAGATATTGTCACTAACCTACAACGTGAAGATAGGTACTGTCCATCTTCGATGTGCCGATCTGCCCTATGACGGTGGTGGCGACGCACACGTAAGACCCTGTGTCATTGTCCTGAACCTTCTCTATAGTTAGATCGTAGTCTCCTGACTCAGGTTGGTCCAGTAGGACAGTCCGGCCCTCCGGGAGCATCTCCGTACCGCTGACCTTTCGCCAAAGCACCGTGATGTCGATGGACGGCAAGTTGACATGGCAGCGCATGGTGACGGTCTCTCCACGTTCCAGTCGTTTGGGAGCATGGATTGTCACCATCATCTCGTCTTGATAAATATGGGATAAAATGAACACAAACACGACTTTAATGATCAATCATTTTGACAACGTAGTATACGACGAATAGAGTAGGTAGTAACTAATTCCTGTCGATCAAACCACAATCGGTGTCCAAAAGTTGGGGAAAGACAAATTTTCCCAGAAATATAAGGAACTCTCCGATTGACATGATTGTTCCTTCTACTTCTCACACCGTTACCCCCAAATCCAATTCGATTTGGCCTGCAAGAAATCACTGTACATGTACATAGTTTCAGTTTGACAGATATCAAAAAGAGAGAGGGCGTAAATCAAAAAGAAAGGTCTGTCCATCACCTTTGTTGCACTTCATGCCCGGGAACACCGCCTCGCAATGACACTTGCCCGTGTGCCGACAGAGTGCACCGGAAACACACAAATATCTCGATTTGCTGCATAAGTCAAGACATTCGGGTTCCTCGTCGGATTGCCTACTGTTTTGCCCTTTCCTTGATGCCAATACACGGGATGGCCCATCTTAGCAAGCTGGAGAGAGAAAGGAACAGCGGTTAATTCAAAAAGACTTCTTAAATTGTTTTTAAATACTACTTTCTCTACCAAATCTCTGCCAACGTTACCTTTAATAGATTCCACCGTGTGTTCGATTCAGTAATGAATTATGTGTCATAACCAAGCATTGATTCCTTAGGAACTGCATGCATTCGACTGCATGTGATTAATTCGACATCCCCCGACTAAATGTTTTTGTGTATTGTGTGAACATGCATGGACAAAAATAGTAAGCTGCAAGTAAAGGATTGGCCACATAGGCCTGAAGGCAACTGTTACATTTCTAAACGAAAGCCCGGATTTCTAATATCTTGGTAAGGATAAAGAGGGTTCTTACTCTGCAAGGCACAAACAGTACGGAAAATGTTCGAACAGTGAACTGACATCTACCGACCGTTGGCATTCTCGTACGTGTAGTCTAGAGCTGCGCAGTGCAGCTAATCTCGCCTGGGGTCCCTATCGACGTCTTCCCATCTTTCGAAACTTTGGGGGTACGAATGGAAATCGACGATAGGTAAAATATTTCGAATATACTAATAAGGCAAGGTTGATTACAAGATAAGGTTTTGTCTGATGTCGATGTCGAAAGCTTTTGACGTGCAGAATCCGTAGGCCTGTAAGCCTGATGTTTTCCTTTTTTGAGTTATAATGAATGCATTTTAGTGGTTGGAAGCCTAAAAGATTTCACAATCTGGTTAAATTTTGTACTCAAGACAAAAGGTGTGGGAGGATGATTCAATAGCCCATCCCCCACCTCAGCAAGTGTGGGAGGATGATTCAATAGCCCATCCCCCACCTCAACAAGTGTGGGAGGAGGATTCAATAGCCCATCCCCCACCTCAACAAGTGAGGCGAGGATGATTCAATAGCCCATCCCCCACCTCAACAAGTGTGGGAGGAGGATTCAATAGCCCATCCCCCACCTCAACAAGTGTGGGAGGATGATTCAATAGCCCATCCCCCACCTCTACAAGTGTGGGAGGAGGATTCAATGGCCTATCCACCACCTCAACAAGTGTGGGAGGAGGATTCAATAACCTATCCACCACCTCAACAAGTCTGGGAGGATGATTCAATAGCCCATCCCCTACCTCAACAAGTGTGGGAGGAGGGTTCAATAGCCCATCCCCCACCTCTACAAGTGTGGGAGGAGGATTCAATGGCCTATCCACCACCTCAACAAGTGTGGAAGGAGGATTCAATAGCTTATCCACCACCTCAACAAGTGAGGAAGGATGATTCAATAGCCCATCCACCACCTCAACAATTGTGGGAGGAGGATTCAATAGGCCATCCCCCACCTCAACAAGTGTGGGAGGAGGATTCAATAGCCCATCCCCCACCTCAACAAGTGTGGGAGGAGGATTCAATAGCCCATCCTCCACCTCTACAAGTGTGGGAGGAGGATTCAATAGCCCATCCCCCACCTCTACAAGTGTGGGAGGAGGATTCAATAGCCCATCCTCCACCTCAACAAGTGTGGGAGGAGGATTCAATAGCACATCCACCACCTCAACAAGTGTGGGAGGATTCAATAGCCCATCCCCCACTTCAACAAGTGTGGGAGGAGGATTCAATAGCCCATCCCCCACCTCAATAAGTGTGGGAGGATGATTCAATAGCCTATCCACCACCTCAACAAGTGTGGGAGCAGGATTCAATAACCTATCCACCACCTCAACAAGCCTGGGAGGATGATTCAATAGCCCATCCCCTACCTCAACAAGTGTGGGAGGAGGGTTCAATAGCCCATTCCCCACCTCTACAAGTGTGGGAGGAGGATTCAATGGCCTATCCACCACCTCAACAAGTGTGGAAGGATTATTCAATAGCCCATCCCCCACCTCAACAAGTGTGGGAGGAGGATTCAATAGCTTATCCACCACCTCAACAAGTGAGGAAAGATGATTCAATAGCCCATCCCCCACCTCAACAAGTGAGGGAGGATGATTCGACAGCCCATTCCAACCTAAACAAGTGTTCGAGGATGATTCAATAGCCCACCCCCTCAAAAAGTCGGGGAGTAGTCCCTGACCCCTCCCCCGGAATTACGTCCACCCTGAGTTCAAATTATAAACATTTTCGGGCAATACGTAATAGAACCAATTTCCCCTCCCCCCAAAAATCTCGTACCGACTTTTCAGTGAAAGAAATTGTCCCCTTAAAGTGTGGAAGGCCCCGCCATACAACTCCACTTCATGTGTATTTACAGAAGAGGTCAACTGAGGCTTCAATGTGTTCTGTTATCATCAGTGAACAGTCCCATGGAATTTGCGTTCTTTTACCAACGTCAAAGCCAAACGATTTATGGCAGAATGTGCAAAACCAGTTCTACATTGACTCGGATGTGCGAACTATCAGGGCAGGGTCGCACTTGCAAACAGGACGCGGCCAGTGTTATAAACCATTCACTTAACTATAAGGGCCCATCCCCTGGGGTTCAGACTCCGCCTATCGCAGAAACCTTAAAGATGCCTGTCTCATTTTTATAGTCCATTCTTTTCGGGGCTAAGTTACCATGCCTACCGTACCCGTTAGGGTCCTGCGGACTGCCGTCTACCCAGTACCATGTATCATTCTGTTGGTAGTATAGCAGGCCAAGCCATACAGCGGGATGCACGTGGTGAGACAAAAAACGCCTGGATTATATTAAAAAAGAAACAAGGAGGATGGATGACACATTAAATGTTATCTCTTGGGACCTTTATGCATGAATCATTTTCTACCGGGCTAATCACGTATTCTTGTCAGCAAACCTGCTCACACTGAACAAAGTGTTGCTGAAATAAGAATTTACATTCATTGCTTACAAGTATCTTGTCAAGACGTCGGTCCTGACTTCATAAACCTTGTTGTAATGTGGATAAGGAATCTTCAGAAATTTAATTGCATGAAATCATTTGGAGGGGTTTTCTAAACATGCAGTGCGTCAGGTATGCAGCAGGTAGGTTGTCTTTTGAAATGGGTTTTTGGTTAGTTCTTCAAGATCAATGGCTTCCAGTCGGGCCTTAAATACTTCAAGTCAGGTGCTTCCTTAATGTACAAAGCGAGAATTTTTATTAGTTCAACAATCGACAATCGACAATAGTCTATTTCCATTATCGATGGGGGGAAATCTTGAATCGTTTTCATAGACAAAAAAGAGAAGAGAAAGATTAGAAAAGAGCAAAAGGGAGTGGTCGATAAAATGCCGTCAATCGTGAATCGGTGTTTTACAACAAACTACGGAAAACGATATTGTACACCTACAACATACAGGAAGCAGAAACTCGTTCGACATGCCAATAAGTATGCTCATGCCTGTTCGATATGCAAACAATATGTTACCGCTTTGCATAATAGCAATGGCGCCACACAAGAATATTCAAACGTACGATGTAGGCACGCATATTCTTGCTCCAACAGTCTTCCAGTAAGTCTGTGACGTCACATTAAACAAGACACCTGATTGGTTAGCAAGCATCGACTCGTCAATTTGGTATGTTTGAGAAGTCGCTCTGGTTTCCAAACGCAACGGTTTATGGACCAACCACACAGTTTGTCTGCTATCGATGTAAACTGTCAATCTAAAAGAAAATCACGTGTACGACATGTGAGGAACTCCGCCGTAGCTGTTCGTCTGCGTTACTGGGCGCTATGCTTTGTAATGCGGTGGCAATGAAACTCAAATATCCGACAGAAACAGTGTTTTACGGACGGTGTCATACCGACCCCCCCGGCAGACTACACATCTTATTGATTCTCACATTTAGCTCCGCGTCACGCACGATAACCAGCTTTACACCTTTCCCAAACTGCTCTTCGCAATCTCTGTTAGCCTTGTCCCAGTTTCCAGACTGATAAGACCAGTAGCATCGGTCACGGAAAAAGTTCCTCCATCTGGACACAACTGCTCACCACCTACAAGAGAACATTGGCCCGTGTCAGAAAACTGCAATAGTCAAAGAGTCACCGCTGTCGATTCTTTGATTCAAAAGAAAGTGAGATGGATTAGAGTCCACGTGGTTAAACATGGTCAGGAAATGAACTGACATATGACAACACTATTATAAGTCGCGTATCACTAACAGTGTCAATCATTCAGAAGAACCGATCTATCGTCCTTTAGGTTTAGAACAAACAATATAATTTAGATCGAGCGACTACGGGGGAGGGCGTTCATGTGCTCCATTGGAGGGGCCCCGGGTCTTGAAGGGCCCCTTTGAAGTCTTGAAATGAACAAACACTTCACATTATAAGACGCTGTTCATTTGCTTTTTAATGACCTCCTAGAAATTTGTGTTCACCCTGCTCCTGAGAAAAACTGTACTTACAAAACAAATTTTGCAAAACAACGATATCATAAATCTATTTAATGTCTGTGTCAAGCCACTTGACCCAAACATTTTCATCTAAAGAGAGTTATTTTATCACAGTGCCTTGTTTACAGTTCCTATGTTCTTCGCAATGACCTACAAAACAGTGCACACCAAAGTAGATTTTAACTGCGTGGTAACCAACAGCAATCCCTTTGCGTGTTTGACAATGTGTAATTTGTCCTTTTGGGGTCTTTCACAAGACTGTGTCCAAGAATGGAGAAATTAAATATATTTCCTCCATCTATGAGTCCACTTGAGACTTACGAGGCTGCACACAGATCCTGACATTGTACGAATGACATTGCGTGGCCCTCCATTTTCCTGTGCCTTTGAGTAGAACGGCGCAGTTGTTTGCGTAGTCCAGGTTCAAGGCCGAGTCACCCTCACCTGAATTGAAGTTCCTGAAAAGAAAGACCCCCAGAAGGAGACTGGCTTTCTTATTGCTTTACTATACACGTTATGTTATGTTGACCAATGGTATTGGTCACTGCATGCCCCCGGGGTCTGTGTTCCCCATTTGAAATTTTGAAATGCCCTCAACCTATGTTCCAGCTGCACATTTCATCTGCTCTTTGCGCTTCCTTTAAACAAAACACGTGGCACCCGCCGATTGTCTCCTGTTGCAGCAGTTTCTTAGTGACAATCAGGACTGTGTATTATCGGCTTTGACAACGCAGCCCAGATACAGTAGCGCAGCTGGGAAGCGGCACCGAGTGGCGGAACGCAACTGAATGAGGAAATAAGTGGCAAAATTGAGAGGCTGATAAAAACCAATCGAGACGGAACATGGATTGTAAATGCGGTGAAAAAAACGGTGAAAATCGACGATAAAGGTTCACAACAACATCACCAACCTTAATCGTACATGCAACCAATTTGCATAAGTGAAGAAAAGAAGTCAATGGACTGAATTGAAACAGTTAAATGTGTTGGAATTATATTTTTTACGCTTGTCTATTCTTGATTTTCTGTCCAGTTCGGCCCCTTAGATTTAGATGTTACCCACGACAGAATCGGATAGCTTTCTAGAAATTTCCTGAGAAAGTATCAAGGCAAGAGAGATGGTATTTCCTGCTAATTACTGAGTCAAATGAATTTGTTCAACTAAACACTTTGTTAGTGCAGCTATTCTTTTAGAAGTCTGGCAGACACAATAGAGGGCGCTATTTGGTTTGAATAAAACCTTTTGTGTTTGCTCCAAATTTACCCACTTCAAATAAAGCCCTCCTATTGCGTCCGCCATTCTTCTAAAAGGCTAATTGAAATAAAATGTATTTTGACACTGGAAAATGTATTTAGATTCGTTCCCTTACGTTCGTAAAATCTGCTATCGTGTTAAAACAAAACAATACTTTTGTGTTGCAACGGGGTCCATGGGCTTTGTACACCCTTGAGGGCAAACAGTACCCTCGGCCTCCACCCAGGTGTCATTTGCCCCATCGAGCGTACAAAACACCAAGGACCCCTACACAGCAGGTAATCGTCATATAATGTACAATTTGGGATATGATGTAATAACAGGGTGCCCTCCCAGGTAGCCGCGGGAGCTACAACATTATAGGTTACAGGCCGGCGAATAAGCTGGAATAGCCAACAGTTATATAAATACCTAAACTTCAGGAAAAATACTTCAGAGTTGCTTAGGCGTTCGAGACACACATCAAATTAAAACCAGAATCTACTGAGGAGCAGGAAAAGTACAGTTGTACTATGACCCTTTCGGCATAAGTTTCACCAAGAGGGCGTTTTTTGTACCTAGAGGGCACGCGTTGTAGCTCAGATCTAGGAAAAGTCAAACAGGAAATAAACTACGTGTAGAAAGAAAACAAACTCAACAGGAAAACATATTCATGCTTTGGTCAGACCTCTAGTGTTCGCTTAAAATAAACCCAAATACATGTACATTAACTGAGTTTTATAAGAGAATGCTGCGTGTACGTAGCTATTGCATTGCCGGTCTGGCCTTGCAAGTTTTTGTGAGACGAGGGTTGCAGATTCACAGACAAACTAAGAAAATGCACTCACTTGAAAAAAAATCAAGAAAATACAACTTTCTCAATTATCTGGAACACGCATTAACTGCCATTAACTGTCATTAACTACTCAAGTTTTACCGGGTAATCTGATGACTTCGCCATTTGAATATTGGTTTCTACACTCCATTGCGAAATAGAGAATTTGTATGGCACTGATTTCAAGAAAATCTCACACTGACGCAAGCTGACAGTCCTGTGGGTAGCTTCATTCAACTTTCTGTTTCCCAAACCCTCAGGTTTATTGGCTTAATGCTAAATTAATATAAGAGAGAATTGCAAGGTATGTATACTGTGATTCGGCTGCAACCAAAGGATTTCGCTCTGTTCATAAATTACTAACGTGTAGTTGAAAGGAGTGTTGTCCGCCCATCTCCAGTTGCCCTCTTCGGGGGTGTCATACAGCCCAGTAGTAGGGATTGGAGAGTTCTGGAGCACACATCCCTTTTTGCCCCGTTTTTGCCCAAAACTCCTGGGTACTACATCGACTAAAAAAATCGCGGAAATAGTTTTGACGAGAAAAAATGGGAAAACCATAAATGACTCGAAATCCCGGGTTTTGCCCCAAAAACCCCCTAAGTACCATATCGACAAAAAGGACATTTTTAAAAAATATAGACATTCTAGGGGATAAATCTATTTTACGTGGCTCCCCTTTGCTGGTGTGTTGGGTGACCTTTGGCCTACATCCGATCTACTTGCTGGGAATTATTTTGGTGATTTAGTAGAATAACTTACGGTGTATTGAACCGCCAGCGTTTACAACCACCTTAAATAAATGCTCTTTATATAAAAATAGTAGTATTAAAAAAAACATGTTGAATAAAAATGGAAAAAATTTTAGAGACTTATATAAAAATAGAGACATGAGCAGCTAAGAACAAAGACCTCTGTTAAAATATTTTATTCGATATAAGTAGCCGTTTTTAGAAGATTTTGTCAAACAGTATAACGTTCCGCTACTTGCGCCAAAAGGGAAACATCATACACGATTAGAACTAATAAACGCTATCAAAGAGGATCAAAAACAATTTAGGTATCTCCCGCGTCAGTCATATCGGCAGCTGTTGAAAACGGTACAAAAATATAATATTCCTTTTGCAAACAAAGACAGATATGTCAAACAGGACTTTATCGATGCGATTAAAGCTTACACTCAGCCCGAGGAAATTGCGGAAGTAGATATCAGAAGCATCAATCGTTTTCAAGGTAACTTTCGCAATTGGGAGTTGATTCCTCGTTTTTTTTTAAATATGACCTCATCCGCTTTTTTGATTTTTACAAAACTTTCATCGAGAAAAAAGCTTTAGAAGAACTGTCAGAAATTGGTTTGTACAAATTGCAAACGGCTCTAAAAGTTCAGTTTAGATTGGAAAAACCTGAAAAAACTGAATTTGGCGTTTTCCCCTTTTTTAGCGACAACGATGCCGTCGCAAACAAGGCCGACGTTAAAAACGCAGTCGCCAAACAACGCGAAGCACAAATTGAAGATGTTGAAGCTCATACACAAAAAGGCTCGGGTTGGATCTTTGACAAAGTCGTCGCTTTTTATATCAACGTGGTTAAATATAATCCAGTGGGTTCTTCTTACATTCTGTTGCCTAAGGAACTGTTAGACAAAAAAGCAATCATAAACGTCCAAAATAAAGATCAAGAATGTATCCGATGGGCGTTGCGGGCAGCTTTAAAATTATATTCAGACGGCGTCAAAAGTCAGCTAGAAACAAATCTAAAATATAAAATAAATAAGGAGCGGCCTTCGACTTACCGGTCAGAATAGGATGGTTTAAATTTTACAAACGTAAGCTTTCCAACGCCAATTTCACAAATCTCACGTATCGAATCGCAAAATAGCTTGGCGATCAATGTGTTTGGTTACGCCAAAAAAGACGGTCTTTACATCCTCCACAAAAGCAAGCGCTCGGAGGAACCGATCAATTTACTTTACTTTAACAAAGGTGAAAAGAGTCACTACTGTTGGATTAAAAACTTTTCTCGGTTAACGAGTGATATCGATCNATCACAACGGCCAAAAACACTGGTGTTTCAATTGCATGTCGCATTTACAAACGGAAGAAAAGTTAACCGGGCACACAGAAGATTGCCAAGGCTTAAACGTTCCCGCATGTAAAGTTGAAATGCCGGCCGAAGGTGAAAATATACTCAAGTTTAAAAATTACAAAGATAAACAAGACGCGCCTTTTGTCATTTACGCCGATTTTGAGTCGGTTTTGGAAAAACTATCGCCAGCTAAATCAAATACTATCAAAACACAGATTCACAAGCCTTGTGGATACTCATACGCGGTCGTCGGATGCGATGGAGTTTGCACTAGCCGCAAAACATTCAGAGGTCAAGACGCGGCTGTTGATTTTGTAGGGTCACTTTCTCAGGAAACAGAGAATATCAACGAAACGTTTAAAAACAAAGAGCCGTTGATCTGGTCACCCGAGTTACAAAAAATTTACGAAAATTGTAATCGCTGTTGGATCTGCGAAAAGTTGATAGATCGAGCAAAGCGAGCGGATAAATCTCACTGTCAATGAGATATTCCAAAACCACCAGAGACAAAAGAAGAAAAAATCCAGTTTTGTCATATAGTTAAAGTTGAAGGTAAAGATAAAGAGTTCAAAGAATGGGTATGTTTCGATTGTAAAAAGCCCATCAATAATTTTAGAAAAGTTTGCGATCATTGTCACGTGACGGGGAAGTACCGAGGCCCAGCGCACGCCAGTTGTAATCTCAAGTTAAGAATAGTGGTCTATCAAACACCCATTCCGGTAATTTTACATAATCTCGAGAAATACGATGCGCACTTGATTATGCAGGGCGCTCACGAATTTTACGGGAAATCAATTAAGTTGATCGCTAAAAATACCGAGAACTACATTTCGTTCTCCTTTGGCCAACTCAGGTTCTTAGACTCCTTTCATTTCATGGCGGCCTCCTTAGATCGGTTGGTTAAGAACTGTTCACCCGATGATTTTAACTTACTTTGTAAAAGGTTTACAAATAATAGTCATTTACTCTTGGAAAAGGGAATTTATCCTTACGAATATATCGACTCATTTGGCAGGTTTAAAGAAACAACCCTCCCACCTATCGACGCTTCCTATAGCTCTCTGAAGCAGGGGGGAATAACCGAGCAAGAATATGCTCGTGCAGAGACAGTATGGGAAAAATTTAATTGCCAAAACCTAGGTGACTATCACGACCTATACGTGGAAACGGACGTGTTATTGCTAGCGGCTATTTTTGAAAACTTCCCGAAGGTATGTAAACAACACTACGGCCTTGACCCAGCCAACTATTATACGTCACCGGGTCTGTCGTGGGATGCATTGTTAAAGCATTCGGGTATACAATTGGAACTACTGACAGACATTGACAAGCACTTGTTCTTTGAAAGGGCAAAAAGAGGTGGTATTTCGAGTGTGGGTGCAAAGAAATATGCAAAGGCCAATAATCC
>NW_019091463.1:761458-773592 GCF_001949145.1 Acanthaster planci
ATTTTGAGTCTGTTATATTAATAAGCCTCACTTATTAATAAACAGCAATGAGTGGTCAGATCAAGTGGATAAAGTGGAACAAATTTTTCTGCTAGATTTGTTGTTCTCCCAACTTGAGGATAAAGTGTCTTTAAAAAAATGTAAAAAGAACCTCAATATATTTCAACAATTCTTCAAAATGTTTCTTTGAAAACAGCTTGTTTCCTCATTGTCCAATAAAAGCCAGTAAAAGTGATCAGGTTCAGTCTGGTTTCGTTTCCAATGAGGCATTGTGAACAGATAGAAAGAATATTTAACTTATCCAAGAAAACTTTCAATGAATTCAGAAAGAAGGAAAGGAGCAAAGCTATGGAACGCAGGAAGGGACACTCGGGAAATTGAATCTGTGCCCTTGTTTAACCCTTCATACACACGACATACTCTTCAGAAAAACAACCAGTTGAATCGCTTAATCATTTTTTATATAGAACCTTAGCATTAGAGCAAAAGCAAGTTTGAGGCAAAAATTGTTGGCTAAGTCTTTAAACTGAAACAGTGCTCACAAAAGTATTCATAAATTAGAACAAAAACACGATCGAACAGTTCTACCGTCAATCCTTACAACTGGCGTGGAGCCTTTTCGCCGATAACGTACCGAGCGTTCAACAATGATTCGTTTGTATACAGAAAGTTTACTACTGCCATACACTGTATTATACTTGTGCCCAATATTTCTACTGCAAAAATAACACTTTTCCAGTGTTACTGGAAAGTAATAAAAACACAAAAAAGTACAAGTACATGGCAGTCTGCATGACACGCACTATCTAAGGGATATTAAGACAGTGGACAGTCTGAGTTCAGTGTCAGTGACACTGTCAGTGTTAGAACCTTTCAATTTATGAGTTTGAAGAGAAACATTTGAATTTTTACCTGACCAACTCAGAGTTGTTGTGCATAGGCCCATTCCTTCGTCACAGTCCCTCGTTAAACGCTTTATCAAAGGATTAGGTACAGGTGGATATGGCGGAGGCCTTGGTACCGAACCATTGGCACCAATATTGCAGTAGCTCTCCCTGCAACAGAGAGTGCAGGACCAGCCCGATTCATATTTGTGACATGACGGCGATGTCTGGTTTCCAGCTGGGCACTCATTTGACGTGCTACAAGATTTCACCATGGTCATATCATTGTAAAGGCTACCTGCCATGAAAAATACACACATAACAAAATTAAAACAAACCACCTATCGTTTAACGATCTGTAGCTCTGAACAAGTGTTGACGGTATTAGTTAAATACATGTATGAGCTTTGGGATTTGTTTGGCAGCATTCTCGGGTGGGTACCCCCTCATCACGAGACAGACTGCTGGGATTCATTTTTCCCAATTATCCTGACAGGGAGCGAGGAAGGGCAGCGTTTTCAATATGAGCGACGAAGTGCTTGTCGAGCTGAGTGTAGGCACATGCGCACTGCATATACACAAATAGACTGATATCCATTATCCGGGTTATAAGTGCCTTTGTCGTACATGTGTACGCTCCCATTGGACACACTCTAAAGTTGCGAGTTATGTTCCGGTTGCATGTAACTCTTGTGCAGTGGGCGTGGTTTAAACTGAAGTGACGTCACACTTACGAACCGGATTTTTAAAAATGGACAGGATACAACGTCCTTCCCATGGGTACGATCTTGCCACGCCACTTAGTGTTGGTTTCCAATATGCCTTGCGCGACTTAACCGATAATATTGCACAATCTTAATATCCAACTAGGGGTCTATTGGGGAGATCTAGATTAGGACTGTAGTCGATGCGTTTAAGCTCGATGCAGATTTACGCGTGCCAAACGTGCAGGAGGAAGTGGTGTGTCGTGGTGATGGAGGACTGACGGGTTTATTAAATTGCTCTTCATTTTTGTGTTTCAAATCTTATTAAATTACCTTTTAGATTTGCCATCCTATTTTTAAACACTCTTGATGTGAATTTTTAACCTTATGCCTGCACGACATGTGCATTCTGATTTGTGCCCATGACATTTTAGGTAGTTTTAACGTGATTTTAAACTTTGCACTGGGAGTTGGATTCAACGGAACAGCGCGGTAACTGCATGCCATTGATCTCTTTCATCGGCCATATTGGTAGCAGTGAATCTGACACGGACACTTGTTGGACTTATCTTCCTCACAGTCCTACTCGCCAAGACTTCGCGCCAATTACTCTGCTGACCAATTTTACCGGATCTCGAACTCCACGTGCCTAAAATGGCAAACCTGCAATCGGGTGAGTCTGTTCCATGTCTTTTGTACATTTTCTCGCGGATATCAAGATGGCGACTACAAGCACAGTCTCTAGATAAAAAGGAGATCTTCCACCCCACACTCGCCCACAAGCTTGTCCATAATATTATTGCTCTCCGGGGATATTCAAGAAAATGCATGTCCTAAAACTGTAAAGCCTAGAGCTCCAAAATAACCGTGAGGTTCAACTGGCAAAAATGTCAATTCAAACAACAAATCAATGGAACGCGAAAAACGCGAAGATGGTTTCACACACGGTGTAGGAATGTGTGACACACTGATATCAAGTCTGGAGAAGGAATAATCCTAAACTATCCAAATTTACCTGGTTCAGATATAACACTGGTCGAACCAAAAATATCTCTAAAGCCAGGCTTGACAGAATTTCTCTCCCTGTTCATTATTTGTCATCTGTTGATTCATGTGATATTCACCCTTGTTATCTTTCATACCACAGTGCCGTTATCCGAAGATAGCTTCTTCCGACTTCAGGAAACAGGGTAGTGTTTATTGGCATTTTACAATGCCTTACTTCAAGATGAGTCCTTCAAAACAATGTTTCAACGTTTCTGGAAAAATTGGCAAATGGAAAAATCTAACTTGTCTTCCATCAGTACTTGGTGGGACATGGGAATGTCTCACATCAAATCTATTTCACAAATGTACGGAGCTAAAATTGCCCGTGAGAAAATGGAAAAAATGTGTTCTCTACACAAATCCATCGATGAATTACAGAGCTCCCCTGATTCCACTCGTGATACTCAGAAAAAACCTTCCAAAACAAAGAGATTTCCTTAATTAATAAATGCTATATTCACGAAGCTAAAGCAAATCGACACTTGCTCTTCTTTCTTTTTCAACTTAGAAAAATCTAACTCAACCGCCAAAACTATTTCGAAAATTCGCCTCTCATCCGGCGACATTTGCAACTCACAATGAGCATGCCGCCTCAGGCCAAATTACTCACACAAGCGGCAAATAAACCTACACGTGCAGCTAGAAAATGGCAACCAACTTGCAGTCCGGGTACTCCGTCCTGAAGGTCTACATGGTCTCTAAGGGCGCTTTAGTTAGCTGGGGAGGGCATACTGACTGTACATGATTATGGGTCAACAAGAACAGCATCCTCTGTCATAACCTAGGCCTAAACTAGTCTGAGTATCACCCGTTCTACTCTGTGCCAAGTAAAGATCGTATAGTGCCGTGAAGAGGCGCAATATGGCGAACTTCACTGTGAATACATGTAAAACGTTGTAATCGTATAGGCGCGCCATTTGAGCGAGCGATACGCCTGCGCAATGCACATTAGTGCACAGGCGCAGGCGCCGCGGCAGCCACGTGAACCTAGTGAGCCTGCGCCCAAGCATTACTGCACAGGCGTATCGCTTGCTCAAATGGCGCCTAAGGTAATTACATCTTTTGGGCAGAGTTTCCATCTTGCGCCTTTGGCGCTATACGATCTTTGGTGCTAATTCCGTACGACGAACGTCTGTGTTGTCGTGTCTGTGTTGACGGGACTGCAGACAGCCATGATGCATGTGACTTGCCATGCACGGTGTATTATTGAAGTCATCGAAATTTATTATGCGTGCAACTTAGCGAGTGCTGATTGGTTCCCTTGGAAAGCCAAGGGAAAATACAGAACAAGCTAAAACGCTGCTGCAAGATTCCCAAGACGTTAGTGCGAGCTGGCGCACAGTCTAATTACTAGTCGTACAATGCACTATGCGTGTCCGCTATCAAGCACTAACGTCTTGAAACCAAGACTAGCAGTCCACATACCGTTTGCTGAGACTATCCCGCCCAAATTATGAAGGAAGAGAGGTAAAGCTGGAGGGTTGAGGAAAAGGCCACGGAGAGAAAAAGCTAGGTCATATTTGCCCCCAATGTTTATGGGAAACGTACAATCACTGACCAACAAGGTGGACGAATTGTCTGCTAATGTGAAATATCTACAGGATTTTAGGAATGCAAGTATGATGTCCTTTACAGAGACATGATTGTCGGGGATTCATGATGATGCACAGGTTTCAATAGATGGCTTCAAGGTACTGAGGGGTGACCGTACTGTTAATCAGGGAAGAAATCCGGTGGAGGTGTATGTTTTTATGTCAACAAGAGTTGGTGTCATCCTAATAATGCGGTGATAAAGCGTTATATGTGTTCTAAACACGTTGAAATATTAACTACCATGGGAGTTCTCACACGTAGTTTTGAGCACTGTATATGTGCTGCATTAGCCTAGGTGCTAGACGTTGTTATCGTTTGGATGCGCGATAATCCCTACACACAATCCGCTAGCCGCCTAGCCACGCACGCACGTCGGACTTGACTTCGATAACAATCGAAGTCAAGTCGTGCGGGGGTGTGTGCGTGCGTGCGTGGCTAGGCGGCTAGCGGATCCTGCGTCGGGATTATCGTGCATCCAAACGATAACAACGTCTAGCACCTAGACTAGTGCTGCATAGAAATGTGGCTAAGGAGGCTGCAAGCAAGGGAATTATCCGAAGTTATTCATGACCTCCAGCAAGCCGCACCAGACGCCTTTATGTTGATCAATGGTGACTTTAATCATTGTTCGTTGGGAAAAAGCAGCGTACATCTTTACCAACATGTTACGTGCCCAACCCGTGGCCAGACAACATTGGATTTATGTTACTCCAGTGTAGAAGACACGTATACAGCTTTCTAATTGCCTAAGCTGGGAAGAGCTGATCATAACTTAATACATCTATTGCCTAAATATCGACCCCTCGTTCAAAGGGAAAAATCCAGATGTGTTATGCTTCAATGGTGGAATGAGGATGCTTCACTGGATTGCATGGACTGGGACATGTTGGTGTCGGTATGTGATAATCTGGATGAATT
The DNA here is from genome assembly GCF_001949145.1 of Acanthaster planci. The sequence goes on from NW_019091463.1 coordinate 766,605, forward strand.
GGTGGAAACAGATTACATAAATTTTTGTGTTGACAATTTAATTCCATGTAAACAATTCGGGTTTTCTCTAATAATAAGCTATAGATTAATGGAAGGGTCAAACAGGTTATAAATAAAAAGAAATGGTTATTCAGAAAGGGCAACTCAGAAGAATTGATCAAGGTATAAAAGGAGCTGAAGCAGGTTATTAAAGCAGAGAAAGCTTCCTATCGCGACAAGATTGAAGGATATTTTACTGAAAACATGAAACGGACTTGGCAGGGTATGCGTATTATGAGTGGATATTCTACTGGTAAAGCAAACTCATGTTATTTGCCAAGGCTAAATGTTGAGTATGCAAATCAGTTTAATCACTTTTTTGGTCGTTTCCACGGTAATGATTTTACCACTGAATGTCAAAACCTTATGGAATTCTTTGCAGGACGGATTATCTAGAATCTGGCTTGAGAACTAGTGAAGATGAGGTTCGTTGACTCTTTCAACATTGGATATATCAAAGGTAGCCGGGCCGGATAAACTTTCTGGTTAAGTCTTGAAGTTGTGTGCGTCTGAGTTGGCTAAAATATTTTCTGTGATATTTAATTTGTCCTTCAGCAGTCATTCTGTGCCAACTTTTGGAAGCAGTCTTATATTGTTCCTGTGCCAAAGAAAACGGAGATTACTTGTTTGAATGATTTTAGACCAGTCGCACTGACTTCAGCACCAATGAAAGTTTGTGAACGGATATTTCTTAATCATTTTAAAACGCTTGTTTTACAGTTCTTAGATCCTTTACAATTTGCATATCAAAGTAAACGGAGCTGTGAGGATGCTGTCTTATTGTTATTGGATAAGGTTTATTCTCATTTGGAAAATACAAGGTTTGGTAATTCTGCAAGGATAATGTTTTCGACTTTTCGTCTGCATACAGCCACACATTTTGATTCAGAAATTGGAAAAATTGGCAGTCCTTCCTTTTGATTTGATTGAATGGATCATGAATTATCTTACAAATCGCACTCAGTTTGTTAAATTGACTTAAACTATCCGGTCAGTAACTATTACTTCAAATACTGTAGTACCACAAGGTACTGTTGTTGGGCCACTTTTATTTACATTGTATACTGCCGATATTAGATCTGGATCGGAGGTGTGTCCTCTCATCAAATTTGCTGATGACTCCGCTATAGTTGGACTGACCGATGGAGATGATGAGGAAGCATACCTCCAGTAGATTGGAGCCTTTGTTGAAGCATGCGAACAGAATTTTCTCAAATTGAATATTTGCAAAACAAAAGATATGGTGATTGATTTTAGAAAGACTCCGAAGGTAGTGAGGCCCGTAATAATTAAGGGCACTGAGGTTGAACAAACTGGAACCTATAAATATTTGGGAGTAAGACTGAATGATAATTTAACTTGGAAGGACCATGTAGATACTGTCCTCAAGAAGCTCAATACTCGGAGTTATTGCTTACAGAAAATGGCAAATTTTAATGTTCGAAAAGAAATTTTAATGTCGTTTTATGTTGCAATTTTATGTAGCGTCTGGCGGTACAGTTTGATTTAATGGGGAGGAAATATAAGTAAAATGGAAAGAGATAGAATTGACAGAGTGATAATGCTGGCTGGACGGATGATTGGAAAATCTCAGATGTCGGTTGATACGGTCTTGAAGGATATTCTGCTAAGCGAGATAGAGCTTATTGAGAATGATCAGAGTCACCCCCTTTATGATGAGCTTTGTGGTCGGTGTATAGGAGGAGTATAACTGGCAGACTACGACTTCCAATGCTGAGAACTAATCGATATCGGGATTCATTTGTTACACGTGCAATTAAATGTTATAATGCTAATTTTAAACGTTGATCTGAGTTTTGGGAGGGGATATTAGATATGGTTTAATCTGTACGTGGTCGGAGTGTATTTTGTCCGTGTTGTTATGGAGTGTATATAGGTCGGACGAATTTGAATTGTATTTTAATGTATTTGTATTTCGGTATTTTAATGAGCTGGATATACCTTAATTGTATATTACGTAATTCTGCATTTTATGTAATCTTTGTGCGAGAAAAAGAATTTCCATAATGACCCCTTCTAAGAAACTGCTGCATCTGTCGGATGTGAGTGTCTTCAGTTCCAAGATCAGTTCTTATGATTCTTGGGCATCCCACGGTACCGTGTTCACGTAATATCCCGCAATGACAGCAGGGTCACTGCTCGTTGTACATGTATAATGCTTGGAACCACAAAACACGCCTCGAGAAACCATCAATACATCCATTAATGCAGATTACGTAAGGTTTTAGCTTATGGTAAGAGTCAACAAGCCACATATAATTTGGACCACGAACTCGATATAGCCGTCTTTGCAATCTCTTCCTTGCCCTCGTTTCGACACCATGTGGATCTAAAATTCCAAGCAACAGGCGCACGGTTTCCCTATCTGTGTTCAAGCCATTTTGGGTGCACTTTAGGTGCATCTATCGATAACCGTGTAAGCTTGCTGACTGTTGCAACTCTTCTTGTAGAAAACAGGCAACATCTATCACAAGACCAAGATTTCGCAATTTTCAACAGAGTGTTCGCTTACTTATTAATACTTTGTGATTAATCAGGACAATATTAAGAATTTCCTTGTAAGCTACACCAAGAAGGGAGTAGCATCGAATAAACCACACACTCTCAAGGTGCCGTACTTGCAGAGTGAGTATAGGAACGCTTGAGCAATCAGTAATAACGAAATAAATAATCCGTAGTAACAAATTAATAATCAGTAATAACGAAATAAATAATCCGTAATAAACGACCTAGAAAAATACTTGATCACCAAGGCCAAGCAGATGTCATTATAACAAATTTCAGTAAAGCCTTCCATACAGTTCCTCACAAGTGCTTTCTCGTGAAGCTTCAGCAGTCAGGAATCACAGGAACCGTACACAGCTGGTTTAAGAACTTCCCCACCATGAGAGCACAGTCTGTTGTATTACATGAAGTTTCCTCATCAATAGTCAGGGTACATTCTGGAGTTCCCCAAGGCATTTTCCTGGGGCCTTTCCTTTCATCCTCTACATATGTGACCTCCCCTGAGGCATAAAATCCGAGGTATGACTCTTTGCTGACGACTGCATCCTTTACCGTGAAATTAAGTCCGAAACAGATGAAATGGTTCTACATGGTGACATTGACACACTATCCAACTGGGGATCTTAATGGCAGACGAAATTCAAAACAAACAAATGCCATGTGGTGCATATTACAAACAGAAACCCCTCCAAACCTGCTACAACATGAATGGGGAGCATTTACACTCAGTCTCAGATCACAACTACCTTGGCGTTGAAGTTAACAATAAGTTATTGAACTAGGCAGACCACGTAAATGGTACAGCAACCAATGTTAAAAAGGTCCTCGGTCTTCTGCGCAGGAACCTGTACAGTTGTCCCCGCAAGGTGAAAGAAATAAACCTACAAAACCTTAGTACGTCCCCAAAACCTTAGTACGTCCTTGTGTGGGACCAGCACAAACAATATCATGAAAAATATGATAATATAATAAAAATATCATAAAAATAGGTTGGAAGCAATACAACGTAAATCAGCCAAATTCGTCTGCAAAGACACAAGTAAAACCAGCAGCTGACGCCAAGAACTAAGCTTGTAAGTCATGTGCAACTTCCTTTGTTCCCCGTAGAGTCAAAAAGGATCATTACAAATATTCATTTCTACTATGAACCATGGAACCTTTTGCCCACAACCTTCTTAGTGGAACCTTCTGCCCACAAACATCTACGCCAAGCCACTACAGTCGAAAGCTTGAAAAACTGAATAACATGGATCAAACGGGGCCCATTATTAGTTTTATCCACTTACGACGACACACCTGTAACAGTATATCCTGTCAATAGAGTTAGTTTGCAGTAAGGAAAGAAGAAGAAGAATACTTGGGCCGAACCTGTAGCTTGTGTGATTCAATTTACATTTATGTTATATGACTCCTAAGTAGATCCTTGTCATTTGATTGGAGGATTGGAGGTCCTTTGATATTTTGTAAATTGCCTCTTTCGTGGCTTACGTCATAAACGTTGAATTTTGCTATATACACCGTGCATTTTGGTTATGCAGTTTGATTTATTGCACGCAAAGTACTTCAATGCGTAATTGGTCAACAGAGGGCGCTTGTTATGCCCATGATCACTAAGGTGGAGTTCGGGCGGCCTGTTCTTGACACAGGTTTCTTGTTCTCACGCTCGAACGGCGAGAACACGACTCGGGAACACTGTTCCCAAAACAGAATTACACACCACCTCCTCGTCATGGTTTTACTGGAACACACGGAAAAACTCGGAAGATTTTGATTTTTAAACAGCTGTAAGAAATAGCGAGATGGCTTACAAAGCCGGAGACAATGGGGAGTTTTGCAAAATGAACAATATTAATTTTCCACAACATAGAAATGAATTTTCCTTTTTAAACAAAAAAGAATTCAGGCCAGTTACCCAATTAACCCTCGAAAAACGTAACGGACGCCGCCATTTTTCTTGTAGCACTACTGCCAGCAATAACCAGTTTCGAGCGGCCAACCCATGAATAATATATCGAGCTGTACATGAACGTACGAGAACAAGACGCCCGAACTCAGCCTACATAGCGGCGGGTTCAAACTTTTGGTGCCACTGTTGCTGAATGACTATACATAAAAGCTAGAACGCTGACTCAAAGTGATGCCTGCTCAAACTTAATATTTTTGTGCGGCATTTGTACGGTTATTCGCATATCTGCGTCTGTATTCTAAAACGATACGTCAAAAAACCGATACGTGAACAACCTGAACGCACAATCAGTAAATCAGCGTTTCACTTTGTTCTACGCCAAAAAATGCAATGTGCGCGCGTGTGCGCTGCATGCACATGAATTTTGCTGTAGATTCTATCGGTATCTGGTGCGCACGACAGCTGTTGCTCCAGAACCATCCACTCACTTAACACTGACTGAATTAAAGAAACGACTTTTAATTTCGCCACCAAAAGACATGCATACGAAGTCGGACGACCTTGCTCAAATGTTAGTAGCCTTGTCCAAGCCAGTGTCAGCGCTTTTGTCGCGGGGAGATTATAGGGCCCCATCACTGCGAACGAGCCACCGTGTACTATCACGGCTCACCAACCCCCGTAATATTTGACGACCACGCACCCGTGCACGATACAAAAATTGTCGCGTTTGCGTTCACGTTTACGTAATAGAGGTTCTGCATGGCAGCCATCTTTCTGGTAACTGCTTTTGTCGCGAAGGGATAGTACAAAAGGTCTAGGGCCTATTCGTCTGTATCCCTGTGGAACAAAAGCTCTTACCGGACAAATGGCTGCCCTGCAGAGCCTCTATACGTGCATCTAAACCCCCCTATGGAAAGGCGCCTGGACGTGCACAGGTACGTGAATGCACTGTGCTATGTGCATGTAGGCCAACGATGTACGTTGTGTACGTCCGCATAGCTTGAACTGTGGGTTGGCTGTAGTGCTTGTATATGCTTGTTTAAAAGTTTAGATACGCGTCTTGCACAAAATGTACATCTTCCAATGAACACTCAATTAAAAGGAGAAAAATGATCAATCACACCCGGTAAATCTTTCAAAAGAAGTGTAATCGGTCATCATAAACAAGGTATGAAAAATCCCAGTTGTATAATCTTTGCACTTTCCGGAACTGTCCATTTCATATCAGCGAAATTTCATCGCATAATTTCAAACTTTCCGAAAAAAAGTGCAGTTTTTCACGTTTTGATCCAACTTCCCATCTTTCACGTATTGGACGTTCGTGCGAACAACTAGTACGTGAGAGACAACATGCTCGAAGAAATGACATCAGCAAGAGTCCACACTTTTTGCGTTCGCGTTCACGTAGAAAATGTGCACTTTTTGGGTGCGTTGAGTGCTCGATGCACCATTCCATATACGCGTCAACACTTGCGAAAGTGTTGTGAATCCGTTAAAATAGTCGCTCCCGGGCGATTTTGACGGCTGAGCACACGTGTTATGTTAATGGGGTCGATTTTTGTGTCCATGACAGTAAAACGCATCAACGCACCGTGTACGCATTGCAACCAAAAGACGTACATGTAAAAAGGTACCTTTATTCAAAAGACGCCCTGCACTTAAATTCCTTGACGCAGCTGTTAAAGTCAGGGGGACACAGCAGGCTCTGCATGGGTACTAGTGTGCCAAATATTGTACAGGAATAAAGGAAGATACAGTGAAATGGGTATGGAAGAATTCAACGCATGAGTGGAATTAGCGAACTCATTTTTGAGAGTTGACCGTGCTAAACATTTTGGGCTATAATTCTTGAAGCATTAGAGGAACGACACAACCTAATATAAAGAACTTTGGATCAATTATATGCCCTGGTGGGGTTCACATGTCTTCCAGAGGGCAATACAAATCCACGAGTCTATACGTGGAGCGGTATTGTTTGGTCTACTACATAAAGTGCGGGCTGTTTATCAATTACATCAGCTAGCCATTTGGCAACCTTTTACCGGTACGACAGGGTACAAGGTACATAAATATTATGTAACACTATGACTAAGAAACAGGCTAGAAATAATTAATTACTGCCAATGTCATGACCATACGATAACTAATTTAAAAGAAAAGGGAATTCCACGGACTTCCAACCACTGTTACCAGGGAGCCCTAACAGTATCTATAGAACTCGGTTCCAGGTTGCCAGTAGGGCACTCTCTGAGCAATTTATCAACTTGCACAATTGGCACCTCTTCCGTTTGTCTGAGGTTTCGTTACACCACTATAGTAAACCCATCCATGCTAGCAGTTAGCTGCCTGCATAGGATGTGGTTACACCACTATAGTAAACCCATCCATGCTAGCAGTTCGCTGCCTGCATAGGATGTGGTTGCACCACTATAGTAAACCCATCCATGCTAGCAGTTCGCTGCCTGCATAGGATGTGGTTACACTACTACTATAGTTAACCCATCCATGCTAGCAGTT
>NW_019091463.1:773754-797027 GCF_001949145.1 Acanthaster planci
CGCTGCCTGCTTAGGATGTGGTTACACTACTACTATAGTTAACCCATCCATGCTAGCAGTTCGCTGCCTGCATAGGATGTGGTTGCACCACTACTATAGTTAACCCATCCATGCTAGCAGTTCGCTGCCTGCATAGGATGTGGTTGCACCACTACTATAGTTGACCCATCCGTGCTAGCAGTTCGCTGCCTGCATAGGATGTGGTTGCACCATTACTATAATTTTCCCATCCATGCCTAGCAGTTCGCTGCCTGCATAGGATGTGGTTACACCACTATTGTTTACCCATCCATGCCTAGCAGTTCGCTACCTGCATAAGATGTTATCTGGCAAAGCTTGCCATTCTTATATTTTTTCTCAATCGGATATATATTCTTTGAGTCATTATTGGTGCTTGCCTTGGTCAAGATCATGATGGCCCATATGCAGCATTTACTTGCTGCTGTGGTGTGCTATCGACGGGGATCGCATTTGCCTATCAAAAAGGCTATAGGCCTGACGAATGTCCCATTTCATTGCTTGGAGAATGAAATGGTGTGCTCATGTGGACTGATATGTTTCCGACTGCCACGCCAAAAGTATGTTATAATGTTTCATGATTTTACCTCCGACATCCCCACATTTGTGTGTTGTTGTATATTGATATATTGCTTTGAGTTAGCCTAATGCCGGTTGATCATCATCAACCGGCATTAGGCCAACAGCCCATACAGGCCCAAGTTGCTGTTTTGGTGTGCTGTTAAGCACACCGGTGTGCTGTCATGATGGCCCATATGCAGCATTTACTTGCTGCTGTGGTGTGCTATCGACGGGGATCGCATTTGCCTAACAAAAAGGCTATAGGCCTGACGAATGTCCCATTTCATTGCTTGGAGAATGAAATGGTGTGCTCATGTGGACTGATATGTTTCCTACTGCCACGCCAAAAGTATGTTATAATGTTTCATGATTTTACCTCCGACATCCCCACATTTGTGTGTTGTTGTATATTGATATATTGCTTTGAGTTAGCCTATTGCCGGTTGATCATCATCAACCGGCATTAGGCCAACAGCCCATACAGGCCGAAGTTGCTGTTTTGGTGTGCTGTTAAGGAGGCTCATCTCAGCCTTGCTGCACGTCAAGGCGAATGGTCCATTTCATCTGTTAGTTGCTGAGATGGTGAGCTACGCGGTGATGCTGAATATAACTTTACCAGTTGGACATAATTTATTCTGAGTTGATACTTATGGTGTCGTATGTGTACACTTGTTACGTGTGACACAGCATGCATGGCTGTTACAGGAGATTCGATTACATACAATTTATGGTCCATCCTCTGTGCTATCCAACATCTTACGTTATTCAGTGTTCTCTGAAATCCAAAAGCCAAATAATCATAATAATCAGTTTATTAAAATGAAGGTCCAGTAATACACAAAGCAAAACTAACAGTCAATTGAAAACCTTGATGTCGGTTGCAGATCGGCTGGGGGTTCCACATTACCTGAAGACAATATACATATTCGGGTTGGTGCATGTTTCATTTTTTTCCACACTGTCTGCGGTTTAGTTTCACTTTTGTTTCAGGATGCCACGTCACAAACGTGAAGGTTACAGACCAACTTCGTCAAACTGAAATCGACTACAGACTTGCAGTCAGTCAAGACGTCGCACCCCTGCGCACTTAATAACAGTTGCTCGGGAGACAGCCGAGTCACCTGTCAGGCCCGAAAAGGCATCCCAACCACGCAAGATGCAAGAAACGCCAGGAACACAAGAGGAGGAAACTGTTTTATCTATTGACAGAAAGAATTCAGGAGTATGTAACAGCCTCCGTAAAACACGTTATATCGGAACAAGTCAGTCATGCGGTGGAAGAAGAGCTAAAGAGGGCGTTTCAAGCAGATAGCGACGGAATGGTGCGTCAAGAAGATATCCAGTTCATCATAGGATCGGCTCTCACACAATGACACCACCGCCGTCTCCATGGACACCACAGAATCCTGAAGGAGAAGCACCTACTACAACTCCAGAACCAGTTCACTGCAGCAGTAATAACCAAGTTCCGACCATTACTGGACCAGGGCTGGGGCCGGGATCAGTTTTGGTTGAGCCAGCTCTATGGGAGACGCTGGATTTCGGACTGAGGCCGGGTCCTGGCGTTTCCCTAGGAGTTGGACAAGAGTTGGGTTTACCTGACAGGTGAGTCTTTGGGCATTGAGGATTCGGTTCCCATTTCGGCTCCACTGCCGCTAGACTTTGCCGTTAATAAAAACATTAAGAGGAAAATTTGGGCGAACGAGTATGTTGATTTGAGCTTGCTGCTCAATCCTTCACAAGCTGTACAAATAATATCGTGGTTCAGAATGTTTCCAGTATGAATAGTTCGTTGTGTTTAGTACCATCAAACAAAAAGCTGCCAAAAAGCATTAGCGACTGGATCTCTGCCTTTGCTATTTTTTCTTCAGTTTACACCCACAGGTTTACAACGGAGAGTGGCAAGCTCCTTAAGTATGGAGAACTAATTAGGCAAAAAAACAGAGCCGGAAAGGGTCAAACCTCCCTTAGCCCAGGACGCCAATAAAGAAAAGCGTCAAGTTATGTTGCAAGGCTATGACACTGCTAAAGCTAAATATCTCATAGACGGTTTCACATTAAATTTTAGGATGGGTTTATCGGGTGAACAAAAAGTACGCACATTAAAGAATTTAAAATCTGCCTTTGACAATCCGGTGATACTATGTGAAATGTGGAATACGGAGATATCGAAGGAAGGACTTGCATGGACCTTTTCCGGAAAGACCACTTAGCAACTTTTGCATGAGCCCTATTGGCTTGGTTCCTAAAAACAGCGTGGGTCCTTTCGGGTTATAATACATCTTGCCCTAGTTACAGCTCATTTACGGTATACCAGACAGTAAGGCAACAGTGAACATGCGTCCAGGGACGATGCTATTCGTATTTCAAAGAAAGTTGGGGAGTAATGTGTGCTTTTAAACTTGATATTAAGTTTGCTTTCAAGATCATCCCAATTCATCCGGACCATCACAGTTTACTAGGTTTATCGTGGCAAGGCCAGTTTTATTACGACAAAAGTCTTCCTATGGGTTGCCGCCCCAGTTGTGCTATATTTTAAGAATTCAGTACAACGATAGAGTGGATAGCAACGAGGGAACTGAAACGCGCAGGCATACTTCATCTTCTCGACGATTTTTTTGCTCATTTCCAGCTATTTTGAACAAGGTTTGCAGAATTTAAAGGATTTTCAAATGCTTTGTCACAAGTTAGGCATTCCTTTAGCACCTGAGAGAACCGAAGGGCCAACAACATGTCTTACATTTCCCAGGATCGAGTTGGATATCATGGTTATGTCAGCACGGTTACCAGCCGAAAAATCAACAAAAGCCACGAATATAACCAGCGACGTACTGAACAAGACTAAAGTCACATTACGGGAACTACAGTCAATCATTGGTTTTCTAAACGTCGCATGCAGAGTTGTGGTCCAGGCAAGGCATTTTTTAGGTTGATAAATTTGACGATAGGAATTTGGTGCCCGTGGCATTATATTAGGTTAACAGCACTGGCTAAGTTAGATCTGAATGCCTGGTTGCTGATTTTAAGACAGTTTAATGGGGAAGCACTTTTCCCGCCTGACCAGTGGTTTTCTGGTAAGGCATTACATTTATACACTGATGCTGCAGGTTCCCTGGGGTACTGCGCGGTCTGTGATAAACAATGGTTTTAATGGTCAATGGCCAACATCATAGGCCGAGGGAAATGTTCTAATTAAGGAGGGCTATCCAATTGTAGCTATGGTATATGCCTGGGATCATCTGTGGGCTAACCAAAGAATGCTACATGCTGATAATGAAGCTTTGGTTAGCATAATTAACTCGAACACAGCTAAAGAGGTGGAAGTCGTAGCTCTGTTACTAAATTATGTAATAAAGTGCATGCTGGGTAAGATTTGAAGCTTAGCATGGTGGAAGTTACATGAGATGTAAGCTCATTTTGGAAGAGGCGTGGTTCTTAGAAGAGCCTAGGAGTGTTGACTCTACGTTTCTGCCGTCCTCGAGGGCTGAGTTATTAAGGTAATCCGGATGCAGTGGAGCGTGGAACGGGGTTCGCGGGTTGCGTAATTGCTGCGCGTGCACTAGGGCATGAAGGTGTCGGATCCTGTGGTGGCGCGGGGATGCATGTTAAATTGGCGGGAAACCCTGGGTTCGGGTAGAGAGGTCCCTTATGCCAAGGGGGGTGTGGCTTCGGGTAAAGAAGACCCTAACACCTGGGGTGGGTGGTATGGGTTTTGGGTATAGAGGACCCTACTGCCCGGGGAGGGAGTCGTCTTGGGGTGCTTGTCGTGGGCACCAGATGTCGCTGAGCTTGAAACCGATGTCCTGGGCACGGTGTTGTACCGGAAAATCTCAATGGCTTCTTGGATTCGAGGAAGTTCAACACAGAAAGCCTCAGTTTCGATGTTGATATGTACAGACGGCGCCAATGTGAAATCCCTCCATTTAGAGATTCCCTCTCGCTGCCGCTGATACTAATAGCCTTATTTGTACCTCATTTATTTGAGTCTAAATACGCACCCGGTACCATCTATACGTATGTATCAGTGATTAACTTTATTCACAAACTACATAATATGAGTGAGCCCAGCAACAGTGTTGTAGGCCTATGACTCGAGTCCAGGAGTTGGACTCGAGTCTCATTTTTCATGACTCGGACTCGACTCAAATCACATTGGATAATGACTCGGACTTGAGCTTGGTCACTCGTGACCCCAGTCATGTATTTTCATCAAAAATCATATTTACCGTATACGTATACGCGAAGATTAATTTGTACGCACCTGGTTTGCATACGTGGAGCGTCGGCGCGTTGCAAATTTTCCACTTCGCCCATTAATGTATGGCTAAATATCTACTGATGAGTCAACCAGACGCGTCATATTCCGTATCCACAAACTGTGCGGCGGTAATCAGACTATGCGCTGGGCGCACATTTTTTATTTACACGCGAGTATGGACGTACATATCAGCCTCATAGTCTCCAGAACCAGTCGCAAATATGAACACTTTTAGCGAAATGTCCAGGCTTGCGTGTAAATAAAAAATGTGTTGCCTGCGCTGGGCGTGACTGTGAAAGGTTTTTTAATACCCTCATCTTCGGCTCACGCATTCTCCTAAGCCTGTCTTAAATGTACTTTAAAAGCGGCCCAACACTTCATTCCCTAAATATAGAAATAAATGAAGATACTGGTGGATGAATTTCATAAGCATAAAAGTACCCATAGCTTTTGCAATGTACCGGTATGTAATTAATAACTGATATCGTGAGAGCGAATGAAATCCTGCATACCATGAAGATAGATGGTAAAAAGCAACGGTCGACCAACGGATCCCTTCGGTACACCGTGATTCAATTTGACAATATCGGATTTAGCTAGCATTACCAACACAGACCAGCTGATGACGGTCACTCAAATATGATTTGAACCAATCAAACGCACGACCAGAAATAGCAAAAGTTGATAAGGTGTTAAGTAATATGTCATGATTGCCAGTGTCAAACGCTGCGGACAAATCTAAAAGAACTTCAGCAGTGAGTCTACCGACATCCATTTGTGACAAAATGTGATCAGATAGACTGATTAAAAGGGTTTCAATGCTACAGTTGACACGGTAGGCCGACTGCCGATCATTATACAAGTTGTTTGCGTAGATGTGATCGGTTAATATGGAGAAAACAACACGTTCAAGAAGCTTTGACAAATATGGTTAGTTTGACTCTGGACGGTAGTTCTGTCATAATTCTTGGTCAAGGCTTGATTTCTGCATCACGGGATGCACATTCACGATCTTCAACGCAACTGGTACCTTGCCGTCGCGGACACTGAGAATAACAATCTTTGCAATGACGGATGAAAAAGCAGGAGCACAATTCTTGACAATTTTCGGGCATGGGATCAAGATCACAGGATTTTACAGGACTGGAGCGAATCAAAGCTACAATTTCCTCAGGTGTAATAGGCTCAAGAAAGTCCATAACGGCAGACGTCTGCGCTGGTTTATGAGACATTCTGATGCAACAGAGGGTAAACGAGCAAAAATGTTGTCGATCTTGGTGGCGAAGAATTGACTTAAAGTCTTTGCGATAATGTTGCTGTTGCCAAAGCCACACGAAAAAGTCGCTTAGAATCGCAGTAACAGTCGTGAATTAACTGGTTGTAATGAGCATGCTTTAATTTGCAAACCAAGGAAATGACGCATTGTCGTTGCTCACGATATAACTGGCGATGTATTTCGAGTCTGGAAAACACCACTTGCGTTCAAGTTGTCTACGTTTCTTTGCCTCTCCAGAGCTATCTCATTGTTGTACCAAGGAGTGCGAACCTTGATGGATTTTATTTTGGCAGGTGCATGAGTGTCCAAGAGCTCTGTAAGGACGAGATTGTATTGGTCAACGGCTTCTTGGACGGAATCAGAAATGGCTTACAAAATATCATGCACAAGGAGATCACTGGCAAAGTCTTCCCTGTTAACTGCTCTGATGTTCCTTACAGTAGTTTGTGTACGAGTTGACTGCAGTTTTCGAATTTTCAGAAGACAAGAAATGGCTGAGTGATCGGAGGTACCCAGCAAAAGTTGCAAATCTGAAAAAAAATGCGTATATCGGAGTATCGCGTGATGAAGGCATCCTAGATATGTCCACGCTCGTGAGTAGCAAATTGAATATTCTGGAGGAGACGGTTTGCATTTAGAAGGTCGGTGAACCTTCTGGTGTTCGATGCCTCAGGATTATCGAAATGAATGTTAAGGTTGCCACAGATCACAAGTGGCGCGGCTCTATATTCGAACTTTTGCTGTCCACCAGAAGTACGAATTCGTCTTAAAATAACAAAAGGAAGCTGGCTACATGGTGTTTGATAAATTACAAGGCTGCTACTATTTGAGGTCATAGTAACAGATAGATCCTCAACAAGACTGTTAATTGGTGGAAGTAGTGTTGACATGAATGTCCAATTCCTTACGAAAGTGTACACCCACTCCGCCCCCTTGCTTGTGGGTTGTAGGTTTGTGTTTAAAAAGGTAACCACAAGGTGTTAAATCGTCAATGATTGCTTCATCAGAGTCAGCCTAGCCATGTTTCGCAAACATGAACATTGTCAAACTTGTTAGCAGCAACAAAGTCTTTAAATTCTGTCGATTTATTACGAAGAGAGCGTACATTGAGCAAGCAGGAACTGACATGATCGTCTTTGCAGATATTGACATGAATCAGGTTCGGATGAAATATGTTAGGCTGTGGTGATTTTTGTATGAAATCAGGGTGAAACCATCAGAAGGGATGGGGTTACCAATGGTCACCCTGACCGGGAGAGCATGTTTATGTTTCGTACGCATACTATCCTTGTAAGCACGCTGGGTATACCTGCAATGTGTCATCCTGATGTTGTGCGTCGTACACTGGTTCCTGAGTAGTTCAGAGGTTGACGGAACACGGCACTCTTGTTCGCAGGTGTGTGGTGACAATGGGCAATTGAGATCAAAGAGAAAGTGCCGATTGTATGAGCGGGTTACATACGTACTGACAGCTGGTTGCTGCGCAAAGGTGGCTTCAGCAGAATTTGGCAATGACAAAGAGTTGGTTTCCGCAGCAGCAGCTAACAATACAGCCAAATGATTCTGGAGAGCAGCTGTGTCCAGTTCCTCTTGGTTTGTCCAGGATAACTCAAGCAGAGAGACGATGACAAAGGGTCGCTAGAGCTGTGGCGTTGACAATCGAGATCTGTGTCCCAAGAAGCCGGACGATGACAAGATATCAATCGAATCCAGAGCACTTACAATCAAAGGAGACAGTCGCAGGGTGGTCAGATGATCAAAAGCAACCACATGGTGCAGAGAGTAATAATAAGTTAAAGTAACAGAAGACACAATAAATGATAAGAAGACCAGAGAGCAGAAAGTGGAGCTGCGAGACACGCTACACACAAAATTTATGACATCATAGCTTAACATAGGCCTAAATCACAACTATAACCGGAAAAAGGTGCTTGTTATGTTTTGTATGTACCAGTTTCGCACAAATCCAGTAATTTTGTATTATTTGCTGCCCAGTTTGTCCCTATAACACTAGAAATCAAACCTCATATCAAGGGCGGAGATTTTTAAGTGAGGATGGAGGAGGGTGGAAGGATTAAATAGTGAATCTGTGAGCCAGGTATACATACTAGCACACGCACCAAAATGCGTTGTGTGATGCACTTGCAACTCCATTACTAGAGGGCACATTCCAATCATGTTGAGGAAACAGGACTGTTAGACGGGCAACTTATTACACGGTTCTTTTCTTCAAAAGAAAAAACGTGTACGACAGTCTGTGGAAACGATTAAAGCAGGGGGCACTAATCAAAATCTCTGTGCGTGTATCGTCAAAGTATGTTCAATTAAACTTGTAATGGTGACACCTATCCTGTTTTCATTTTTCCTTGTCTCTTCCCCATTAATAGGAGGGGGCAAGATTTGATCCGAAAAGCCACTGTTGTAGTCATAATTATGTAAGCAAAACATGCATACCTTTCCATGTTGTCTGTATTGTACAAACATCCTGTCCTGGTTCGCAAATTTCGTCAGTGGTTTTTAGACACTCACTTGAACCTCCATAGCTCTCACAGTAGTGACACTTAAGAGAAACCCCTAAAACAATAAAACATTAGAGACTTTGAGAAAACAGCTCTCTGCATACCGGTAATTAATTTTGGCTCAACTTTAAAAATTAACATGTGGAAAGGATCTCTGATCGGTACTGAATAGTGCTTGTGCAAAACAAATATTAAAAAAAAGAAACTTTACAAAAGTCAAGTTTGACGTAAAATTCTTTATAGATCTTCCAAAATTCATTGCATTAAAAACACCCGCATCCCTATGAGCTCATCAGGTCCTCCTCAAGTCGCAACCTACATGTACATGTATTTCCCACATGCGATGATAATTGGAGGCCTGGCTTCCAGCCTATCCCAACATCGCCCATAACTGCACGCAAGAATACACCAGACAACAGTCAACTTAATTGATTTCGTCAGCGCAAGGTGAGTACACTACGTCTTGAGTTACGGGACACAGTATTAAGGACTGCGTATATCTGACTTTCAACATGGACCTAATAAGGTTTCCTTCCTCACAAGTCAGGATGATGCAAATGTAATATCAGATGATGCTCTGGCATCCTTTAACCTATGGAGCAATTTTATTTTGGTGCGCAACGTCTTACACGCTGGTTGGGGGTCGTATGACGTCACTTGAGCCGACGATGAGATTCCCCGCATTCCACACGGATCAGCGCGGTCTTCGTATTACTGTCTCGGCAAGTGAGATATGGAAGTTTAGAAGAGTGGACTGATAACATATCAATTATGACACTTACCGGTTTCTTGTTACCAAACACCGGTAACACAGATGTAAAATAACCAACCTTTTCAAATTACTAATTTGTAAAGGATGGTGTAAATTTTATTAAGCTTCAGGTATCATGAAAAAACATATAATTTCCTAAATGTCCAATGTACGACCTGAAGATACAGTCCACTTTTGTGGGTATGTCTTTACTGGGAACATTATAATGAACGAAGCTTGGCGAACAGAGTACACTATTAGACTAAACAAACATAATTTAATGTAACCAAAACTTATTACACAAATCAAGGTGAGATATGCCCGACGACAGGATGACGACCGCTGACTTGAGTGGGCCACGCTTTCGCCTTACATAAGCTTTCAGCCTTAATTTATGCGAAGTCACATGCCACGCGGGCGTAGGCTAAATAGTTACATAACAATACTATGGAACATAAGGTTTTATACGCATAATTTTTTTCTGAAGATTTGGTGAATAAACCCAAGGAGGAACAATTTATTTTCTTAAAAGAACCTCAATATTCTTCATCTTACGGAATATGGTATTACAAAGGAACTGTCTGAAACAGGCTGCAATTAAGCTACGGCCAGCATGATTCCCACGTATTCCCAATCGACGTAGTTCTGGCTAAGAAAAAAATTCAGATGCAGCCGGACTCGTCTGCTTTATCGGCTTTTCGATAGGAAAATCTCAAGACATAGTCTTGTGGTTTTTTTTAGAACAGTTCCTGGCAGTTTAAATTTAAATGTAAATGTTTACGAAATCTAACCGTTTACCTGCATATTTTGTCAAGGTCTGTGACATAAAATTTTGCTTTGATGGGCTTTCAAGCTGAGGTTGTACAATCGAGGACATGGCAAACCATAGGCCCTACACGTAGAAGCTATTTTGAGCTTTATAGGACTAGATTTCTACATGTATTATAATAGTATTTGGTTTTATCCAGTCGCCACGCTGACGATGATGTTCTCGGTGGGCGGATGCAGGTATGTCAGTAATGATAACATTATTCCATTCGCATAAACAAACCAAGAGGGCTAAAACATATGTATAGATGACGGAAATGCAGAACATAATTCAAGCTAGAAGCATCACTTAACCAGTAAAGTGTAATTACTAACAGAAAATACAAGCTAAAGAATCAAAACAAGTTATTTACAATATTTCCCGTTCCATATTTGGATAGGATACATCCTTCCGTGTAAACTTTCAGTCGACAGAACATAATGGTATGGGTTGGTTATCATGTTTCTGATTTGACACTGGGTCTAGTTCTCATACCGCACTCTCCATTAAGCCACTGCAATGGTTTTTCCGTATCGGTTCACAAGATGCAAAGGGGACTAAACGATGCAGAAAATATACTGGAACTACTCATGGCTGCTTCAACGCAAGTACCCCTGGTTCAAAGTTAATGACTAGACTGGAGCATTTTGACGCGTGTTGTGCTTATAAACCTTTATCCATTATCCAATAGTTAAATGAAATGTACAAATCTGTGTATGTGGAACGTCTGAGTATACCAATAAACAGTACCGCAATATTACGGTGTGTGCCTATTTTAAAAAGGACATTATGTTGATGAAAATTTTACCACCTACAAAATATTAAGGACTGGAAGTATTATATTTCTACAGCTGCATAGTTTTTCATGGAGGAACTCTGCTTGGTATCTCATTACCCTTAAACCTTGTCATTTTGACCAACACCACGTCCATTTTTCCATTTCTCCGCCAAACCCTAATGTTGTAACATATCACGTACAGCATTCTGTCATCAAGAATCCATACAGGCGGGTAGGCTAACGACACAGGCCTCAGGCTATGAGGCTAAGAGGCATAAGTAATTTTCTTTTCTTTTTAAATTCGATAACATACATTTTGTTAATATGTTTATTGAATTAAATAGATTCTCCCGCAGTGACGTTCGTCTGAAATACATAAAATTTTGTCCAGTATTTAAATAACGCTATTAACAGGCTGTATTCCGTTCTCCAATTGCGATTAAATGATAAGTGAAACGTCTCCCCAAAGGGTTTGTTCTCATTTTTTTAAATTTATTTTCACTGAGCAAAGGTTCCTGGAGGTGCATTGTAAGAAAGCGACATACATTCCCTGAATTTTACTTTGTTATTTTTAAACACCTCCCAAAAATATAACCAATATCTTCCTGTCTGTTAAGAATTAAATGTATTATTTCCCAAATAATTGTTTCTTCGTTTATCAGGCAATCGCACATAATACATTCGTTCAGAAAGTGCGTCCGATAAGACCAAGCCACGTTTTCATGGGGCACGCACATTGATTTGGTTTTGGTATAGATGACTACCTTGATCCGTTCCATGATGTCGAGTGAACAAATCGAGACACAGTGACCCGACTAATAACTGCGAAGTCTTCGCTACAGTAAGTGTAATGAAGGAAAAAAATTGCGACAAGGTATCCATCGGTTCCAGTTCATGTTCAGTAGACTGAGAGACTTGTTTTCGATAGAAGTGGAGTTCCTAATGCTGCAGTGCTGATAAACACGTATGCTGCAGTTTTGGTAAACATGGGCTGTTAAGTGACATTTGCTTTTCTGCAATAGAGAATTTCGTTGCAACGCTTTAATACTCTGGATCTAGACCAGTCTGGAGAATAACATGCACTGATGCAATGACCCAAGGGCATTAAAACGATGTTTACATCTTTCCTTGATTATTGATGCGTTTTCTGATGCCTCACGGCAATCTTTGGCCAATAAAATTAGCAGTTTATTTATATCTGTAGAAGCTCAGGCTCTGAGAAATAGAGCTGCTCTCTGCAAAGGAAACGAAAACAATGACTTTTCCAAGAGTCGTGATGCAGAGCAATGTTCTGATGATTTGGCCATACCCTGAACTACCTCGCTGAAAAAATACACAAATCTTGCATGTTCGTCGAGTTCGACGCCATTTCTAAACTGGCATTATTAAAACAGTGCACTGTAATTTCTTTACATATAAATCAGAGGACACGAAATAGGCAACTTTCTTTTTCAATATTATTTGTTTGCCCCCTCCCCGTTCAGAATAACCCATCACTCCTTAAACGTACGATTCCTCCTAAGGTCACACATTGATGATAATAAGTCTGTCGATTTGTCACAAAAGTTAACATTGCATATTTACATTTATCTTCCTTGCTGAGGAGATGTTGTGAGAACAGTTTTGACACTGAAAACACAACAAAACAAATTCTAACTGGGGATTCCCGCAAGTCGTTGGCGTAATACTTGGATCTCTTGCGCAGTTAGATTTCTCGTCAGTTAGGGCCTACCCGTCAAAAGACTCACTTTTACATCATCCACCGATAATGTATTACGTGTAAGCAATAATGTATTACGTGTAAGCGATAATGTATGACGTGTAAGCGATAATGTATTATGTGTAAGCGATAATGTATTACGTGTCGACGGATAATGTAGTTAGAAAGAAAACCTTAATCGATATAAAATAGGCCGCCCTATCACTTTCGACAGATGTGCTAACGAACATTATCGGTAACATTTGTAATGCGCACATGAGCTCAAGACTTGTCTCAAAATATGCCCGTGGTAGGGGGCTGAACTTGCCTCACTGGTAGGCAGGCCCATTAACCTTAAACCATAGAACATTTTGGGTTTGGATCAAGATTATGGCCCAATGCACTTTCTGTGTTTTTCAAAATATTGATTTTCTCTTTTGAACGACGTGAAAAAGAATATGATACCCTGTAATTAATAAATTTGCTTTTTTGCATTTTCTTTCCTTTATACAGCTTAATACGACTTTCCACATTGCGCTAATGGCGCACAATAGTTTAAAATGTTAAGAACGAATGCTCATAAATCTAGTGACGTGCCAGCTAATTTGTTAATTACGCATCACATATGTTTTGACTTGTCCAATCGCGTAGCTGCGCGACTCCTGGGCACGACCGGCAGCGTCTTGGATGGTCATCCGACATTATACAACACATGAACTTTCTAAGAGGTAAACGCCACGCGATCGTATTAACGTTATCCATCGATACTAATAGACCGATTGTGTCTGCTAAATCACGTTGTGGGTACCAACCACTAATCTCCATCATAAAGAATGGATAGACATCGCGTCCAAAACGCGTCAAGCGTATGCGTATTTTCAAGAGGGCAAATAACAAGCGTTGCGAATTTTATTGAGTGTACTTTCAAACAGACACTTTCAAAAACTGTTTGAGGTACTATATTGAACTTAAGTCGTCACATTTCTAAGAAAAGCTGAATTTTGCACCTGTTATGGAAAATGTTCGAAAGAATAATGGTTGCGGTGTGCGCAGCAGTGAATTGCCGGAGATAAATTGTGAATCGAGTTTGGAAAGAACATCTTTTGATATGTGAGTCGCACTTTCAGAACATTTCTGCATGCCTTGTACTGTATAATAATGCTTGTCTTAAAGCCTATATAGTAAGAAATTTATGACAGTGTATCGAGCCTATCAGGCTCAGCTCAGTATATGAGACTTCCCTATATCTATAACCGTTGAAATATTACTTATTAGCAATGTTTCTAAACTGAATGATTACTATGTCGTTTATTTTCCCCAGGTTACACCGGAAATATCTCCAAGAAAGCCATGATTTGGGTTTGTAGGATGTGCAGACGCATTGAACCAAAATTGTGTGACAGACGATGCGATATGAGTGACCTAATTCTTCTTCGGGGCAGAGATGAAACCGAAGCGGGACACATAGAGCTGACTTTCTGTTGATGAAGCAACAAACGAGGAAATTCAAAGTCAACGCAATGAAAGAAACATTGTCTAAATAATAAAATTAGTCGTTCTCAGTTAAGACTGACTTTTTCATTTCTGAACGTAGTTGGTAAATGTTAATCTTTGGTCAAGTTGTGAACTAAAGTTATAAAATTTGATTTAAAAGTGTCTGTGGTAACTTAGAAAGTAACTTAGTTTGGCTGTTCAGTTATAGCTGCGCTAATTTTGGGTATACAGAAAAAATTCTCACAATTCTGTCTGTCACGTGTCGGTTTTCAATAAATTTATTCAATATACGAATGAATATCTGTACAACTTTTCCTGTAAGCGAGTAAAATTGAAATTAAGACTTTGAAAAAAAAATGGTTAATTTATTCCGCATGTGCAGTTCATTTTCGAGCAGACAAAAACAGTTTTTCGTGCAAGCAGAGACGACGTTATACCTCGTACAATACCGAAGGGCAGAAGCATAAATGAATTTCGAGAGGAACAAAATACGACACCAAGAACAACACACAATTTTCCTCCATTAGTAAGATTTTTAAATAACGGTAAATCTCAGAACAGTATTAAAAAGTGGGTTTTACAGACCCTTATAACAACGAAAAAATCTAAATTGCAAAATTTTTGTACTAATTCCATCAACAAATTTTTAATACAAAATAAGTTTCTGATACAAAAATATAGCACCAGATTAAAAATTCACCCTTAATTCATTGATTTCAAGCATTCATTTTGAATCCGTCGGATAAAACTTTTAATAATCAGGTCATTTTGAATCACCCCAAAATCCTATCGATCTAACGGTGCATGAAAATTCAAAGCCATTTTGTATCCATTTTTAATACCATGGTATATCGAACACGGGGTTGATGATTTTCTGTTAGATTGTACCGATTTCCTTAGGTCTGATATCAGTTCATGAGGTGGAATTAGTGACATTTTCTGTTATCACTTCCGCTGCTGAGTGTGGACACTGACCAGTGCCGTACCGAGACGTCGAAGTCATCGCGTCCACGTCATGGTGGTTTGTGAATTTAATCAAATTACTTGATTTAAATTTTTAAATTCAAATCCAAGTTTATTTAATTTTGTAACAGACATATACATGAAAGAAAACTATTACACATACAGCAAGTTTGCTTGCTTTTAAATAGACAATGGAGGCAACTTGTCTCCAATTTTTATAAAAGTTTTTAAAAAATTGATTTAAATGAAAAAATCTGATTTAAATTTAACAATCCGATTTGTTAGAATTAAAAAAATCAACAACCCTGGATTAAACAAGCTTCCAGTTCGAGGCTCTGGCTGCCTATGGCGACGGCGTGCAAAGAGCGAATAGCAACGTGTATTTTGAGTGTTCTTTACAAACAATGCAGCAAAGTTACGGTACAGTAACCAGCATATCCGTAGTCTGAGTACGGTGCCTACTGTCGGCTTTATTTTTGGCAAATGATACTTGTGAAACACTTTGCTTTGGTGGACGCTGTATTTATTGATATTTAATACCCACTATGGGTCACATGACATGGCGGGATCAATCGATCTATAGGTTGCGTTTGCGCGGTTACTCCTGTTAACACGAGTAGGACGCGTACGCGTTACACTTCGGTTCAGGAGTATACTCCCCTCTAACGAGAGTACAATCTCGCTGACCCTCGGGTCGTACTCCAGCCGTACTCCACCCCATACATTCTCGGTTAGAAATGCACTACAAATTGATAAAACAGCATCGCACAATTCACGATACATTATCGGTTGGTGGCATGTTATTCGTTGGCTACTAGGCCTAATGTACGTTATTGTTACGGTATAGCACTAAAGCGACTACACCAAGTTTAACACAACATAGTTAGTTATAACTGTTAATTCCAAGTGGCATACGCTGCAAACGAAACGGGGTACAGATAGTTCCCATTGTACACCATCTTGATGGAAAATTGCAACTGCGTATACAGCCAACAGGTGCGTGTGCGCGCGGTGTGCAAAATGTTCGAAATTCGCCCGCGTGCTGACCCAAATGTTCGAAATACGGCGCAGCCGATGAGCGTCACAAAAATTCAAGTGAAAAAAACAATGTCAATGTACGTGGCAATCTGTAGAAAGTTACGTCATTTTGAGAAAGACCTATGTTGACCTTTTAAACCCTTCATCGGTCATCTGTCGACCAATCACATGCTACAATTTATGTTCGACATGCGTGTAAAAAGTCCGACAGGCGTGCACGTGCGTATTATGCTCGCATGCAGCTGCAACATACAGTGTGGCATCGAGAAGAATCACCCAAGTGCACATGTGGATGAGTCTGACCGGATCGGTCTCCGCTCCGAGCATGAACAAAGGAGGGCGTGTTTTTAATTGAAAATGGCAGTCATTGGTAGGATCTCACCGCTTTGGCGCGCACGTTCTTTGCGTGTGAGCCGAACGCGTGCAGGACTCCAGTTAGAAAACTTTTCACCAGCCTGTCTTTCGCTCAATGGTGAGGGTGCACTTCAACTAAGGGACGATTTTAAACTCTTCCAAACAACCCCAGTATTTACATGAGTAGTGTTTCTAAGAGCATTGTATAATTATACACAGTTTGGCAGGACTCCAACAAGAGGACACCTTTACATACATCCCGATTGGACTCTGATAATGATGTCAAAAGCAATTCTTTGCTAGAAGAGTGCGCGCTTCACAGCCATTCACTGACTGACTGCGAGTGTTGGCTAGTTTCATTGTTACGCAACGATTGAATGTGCCGACATTAATTATATACAATTTAGCAGGACTCCAGCAAGAGGACGCACGTACATCGTCCGAAAAAAATCTTAACACATTGAGAATTTTCCTATATAATTGACAAAAAAATGTTTGCCACGTCTTCCTATCAGCATACCGAATCTTAGGTATAGTATGCCATCGAAGCCCGTTTTCATATCATGAGGATTATCACCGAGCTTGGCACAGAATATTCAGTCTACGATATGCATTTCTCATTCCCAGCATGACACTGATGTATTTTCTTTTACATAGCAGGGCGTCGATATCCATGGGCAAGAGACGTGTGCAGCGCAATTCAATTAACACAAGGATAGACCGTAACGGGATCGATCAGGCCAGAAACTTGGCTTGGGGCTCTAACACGATACTTTATTGCTTTAAAGGCGTATTGTGTCCATCGATATTTTCAAACACAGGTGAAATGACCCTGTATAACAGTGTTTGCCGGTCACAACATTCCATAGTATTAAAATCTTTCAAGCGGAAAATTAATTCTTATTTGAAAACCCCTCTTATTTGAAAACCCCTTGTTATATGTTGAACATTTCCTGAATCATATGAATTTTGGAATAAGCTGGTTACGTAACGAGTTGGCTAAAATGAACAAGTAGTTGATTTTCCCCATAGGAGCTATGTGTTTCAAGGTAGAATTGTTTTCAGTCGCAAACGAAAGTGCTATCTAGTTTAGTCTCTGCAAACAACAGACGAACTAACCCTGTAAAAAATCTCCCAATGGCGTGGATTAAAAAATTAACCTTATTCTGTAATAATTCCACACGAAAATACATACACGAAGTGATCAATGCATCTGTAAATTCGGACTGAATTTCGAAAGATAAAGTAAACAACTTACCTACTGGAAGGCAAAATGTTATAGCCAGAAAGACAGCAGCAATATACGTGAATGGGGGCATGATTTTAGTCATTTATGCCCATCATTTAAGTCATTCAAATTCCGTCGTCAGTGTGCTTCCATCAACTTCTCTCCACTGTCAAACTGGTCTTCATTCTATTCACATAGACAGTCTACTACATTTATGCCATGTCTTGCAAGGCATCACGTCAAGGGTCACACAGTATTCGACGTGGTCAATCCAAATATCACCGATGAATAGAGGTTTGCAGGGAGTTCCAGTTCATGTATACATTTGGTACATATACACGGGTAAAAATTACCGCCCAAAATAATCGACTTTCTCAAGGCATCGATCGGGTGTGTTTGCGATGCGTGGAGAAAGGATGCCTGTTAAGTGGGCACAGCTAAGTACATGTATGTAGCGCCTCATCCGAAAGACCCTACAACTAGTCATGAATTATATATGACCGTGTTGTGCGTAGTCGTCTTCGTGTTGAGAGAGCAGTCATCACTGCAGTGGCGTCATTGCCTACGGATAACTTTTGGATTGCATTTTTATTATGCATGGCGCTCACCCCTAGCCACTGTTGTTGAAAGAATTCAAACAAGACACAATGATGATGATGAGATCAGTTTTAAGTTAGTTATTTTATCACTACTTTATATGTTTAGGCTACCTGGAACATACCTGTTATCTTGTAAAAAAATTTTTTCAGTTTCATTTTTATCTCTACTTTGTATACGTTCACATTTAACATCTTATCTGTTATATAGTTACATAGGAAACTTGTGATTGGACTTTTGTTCAATTCACTTTTGTTCAAGAGTGAGTTGGTAACTTCAGTGGAATGAAGGATTATAAAGGTTAAGAAATGCTGATAGAGTAGAAAGAAAGAGGCGGATCTGTAATTTGTTGGGGGGGGCTCGGATCTTCAAAATCCGCCATAATTTTTTTCTCACCACGAATGGGTGTGTGTGTGTGTAATGATCCAAAAGTCCCCTGGGATTTACGCCCATGTTTCTATAGTATCTTCCTTTCTCAGAAAAAAATCCCTCTTGAGTAGGGAGGCTCAAGTCCCCCCCCCCTGGCCACACGGGGTGCATCACTGTAGACAGATAGATGTTGTAACATTAATCCAAACAAGTTGAGACGCTTGTGACTGAATATACAGCAGAAAAATGAAAGCACTTCAATCAGGAAGAATAAAACTTCCTTCTGAAACTGAATATTAAACATGAGCTCCTGTTTTGGGTGGGTGTCATAATGGCTGCCCAGCTGTATTCTGGGCTCTGACATTTTACTGTGTTTGTGCCACTTTGGGTTGTCACCTTTAAGAATATTTCAGTAGACAGGGCTTTTATCACTGATCATACTTGATCAGCTTAATAGAGGAACATAGTTTCTGCAAAGAGAATTGGTGAGGATTTGACTTCGGGCTTTGAAGATTTCAGCCGAAAAAATAGACACATGTGTACAGTACGTCAAGCAGACCCACTGCATGGCTGATTGCCCCCATTCTACGGATGCTAAACACTCTGATGTAGGATTTTTCCTGTTTACGAGCACTCCACTGGTATTCACCAAGCACGATCTTATCAACAGATATGCAGCATTACATCAGCTATCTTTCATTTGGAATTGTAAGAAAAGGTTTGGGAATGGGCCAACTATTCAAACGCTGTGGCCGTTTTCAACACCGATCTGTCAGGAGATATCGAATCTAATCTCGGTCCTGATTGTTTGATGCTCAATGGTGAATCAACCAATGATTCCCGATAGCTGAAGGAAACAACTGTTTAACATTTACTTTCAAAATATGAAGAGTCTCAAGAACAAATTGCACGATTTTCATATTGTTTGTTGAGCAGGGGATACCCCTGGGTGGTACCAACCATTTGCCCTAACTGAACCCTGTTTGTCAGCTGATGCAGGCGATGCAGGTATAATAGTTTCTGACTTGACTTCATACTTTTCCACAAGGACAGATCAATAGTAGAGGTGGTGGTCTCCTTCTTGGTTGTCACAACTCTTTACAGCGTTGAAGAAGAGCTGACCTAGAACGCGATGATCTAGAATTACTGCGGGAGGAGGTCAAACAGCGTAGACGTTCCAAGATGTTGTTGGTAGGTGTGTTCTGTAGACCCGCAAGCAGTGGGCTTCAACTACTAACATCTCTCGCAGACTGTGTTACCAATGTATCCTGTGAGTTACAACAGCCTATGTCTTATGGGAGATTTCAACCTACTGTGACGTCACACCACCCCAGTGGCACGTATGTTCATACCTCTCACTTAGTTGGTGCGCATGCTCATGGAATCCATAATAGCAGCAGAAGCCAGTAAAATGGCTCTTGACTCGAGCAGGTGGACCCCAAAGTAATCGATCAACATCAAGCTCAGACAAAGTTGTTTGTCCCTCATATCCTTACCGATTAGAATTTAAACACTCAAAGTCCCCTTTGCTAACTTGCACACTATAAAAATCCATTTTCTGCCAAACCTTTGCCCGTCTTTGTCACGTACCTCCAAGTTGTAAGTGAAGCCAAAATTTTTTCAGTTTTGGCGAGTTTTCCCTGACATTTTCTACTTGTGAATGGTGAGGAATATCATGAACACTCAAATGAGAAAGTATCATACAAGATGGAAACCGTATGGATGAAAACGGAAAGTTTTTGTTTGTGCCTTTTAGTCCGGCAATTTGCCGTGATTGTACGTTTTCTTGCAATGCAGTAGGTCAACTCGTACCCAAACGCACTCGTATCCAGGTATGTGTACGTGTGCACCATGCTCAAAATCTGGACATCTCATATTTGACTGCTGACAAACAAATATTTGAATTCGCATGAAAAACAAACCGCATATCAGACAAATGGCTCTCGATCTTGAAAAAATTTGCTGACAGATACAAAATATTTATAATTCTTCCAGAAAATATCACTGCTGATCTGAGGGGAATTCGACAAGTGTGAAAATTGAGCACTAAGAAAGGTGAAAAACACGGAAAATGACGAATAAGGGTCCCAATGAAAAACGAAGTGAATTTCAAAAAACGGTTTCTTCCTAGACTTGATACCCTTTTTGTATACAAGAGTTACTTGTCTTTCATGTGGTATCAAAGTTGTTTGAAGGTAAACTCGGCCAAACTGAGAAAATTGGACACAAAATCAGGTAAAAAACGATGATTTTTCATAATTGTGCTTTGCCATAAAATTGACATTTTCCACTTTCTTTGATTGCTTTCTGGCGATTTTTCTTACTAAAAGCTATTAAATATCACCATTTGATAGACTCTTGGAAATTTATTCCCGCGCGAGGTCTTCAAGGGGAATGACAGGACGAATTCCCTCACGAGTGTCACCGTTGATACGCGTCGTCTGCTGGAATGATTTTTCAGACCGACGATCATTATGTCAGTCTTGCGCATACGTGGATACACAAACTAAAATGCATGCCCAGTCTTTGGGGACCGAACATACGTGATGTGGGAGCAGGTCCATTGAGGGCGCTGTATTCTATAGGGATGTGGCGCGGACGGCACAACGAGATCGAGAATGTCCTGAGCAGCTAGAAATGTGCCCGTTGGGATGGAAGTGTACCGTCCCAGTATTGGGTTTTTATGCAGTTGGGTACCCAGCTACTTGTGATAACTAATATCACCAATAACTCCCCCGGCCTTGTGAAGGTGAAGAAAAACGTATCTCAACAGAGGACGCTCTATGCAAATTTTGTCTCGCAAATGCATGTACAAGAGGCCCGCATAGTGTACATGCACAGCACCTATATTAAGGACGCAACACCGCTTTTATTATCAGCGGTTCCAGACCCTTAGTGAAGCGTACAGCTTATCAGGCCTTACTTTAGTCCAGGTAGTGTACGCTTTGTTTATCTCCCTTCAGGGTTTCCACTAGCCCCACTGGTGTGGCACGGACTCTCACTCCCGATCCATCCTTAGCCACACATCCGTATGAGCAATTTCGTGTCGGCGTTCTGAACATTTTCGGCGCACCCACTTATCGTGGGCGCAATTTCTTTTGCACACGGACATGATCCTTGACCTTTCCGCTTTCTAAAAACCTTTTTTGTTGAATGGTTTAAATAAATGACATATGTAATAGACGGACTGAGCGATAAGATATTACATGTACCAATGGGCTCTTCCAAAACTTTGGCAGCAGTTTAGATGTCGTGACATGAAACAGCCGTCGAGACGATGAGGGGTCAAGTGACGTATGTTCAACGACCTTATTTAAAGATGGCGACTGTAAGAGCGAGCCCGTTAAATTGAATGGATAAAGGCAAAAAGACTGCAAAATACCTGATTGACGCGAGTGAAATCGTTCAATAAATAGCTTTTAGAAAGCAGAAAGGTCAAGGATCATGTCCGTGTGCAAAAGAACTTGTGCCTACGATGATAAGTTGGTGCGCCGAAAATGTTCAGAACGCCGACACGAAATTGCGTATACGGATGTGTGGCTAAGGATGGATCGGGAGTGACAGTCCGTGCCACAATAGTGGGGCTATATAGGACCAAGATTTGACTAGGAGATTGCCAGGGCCTGAGGAGGTCGTGTCATAAAGTAGCGCCTGGAGAGATGTGAACAATTATTAAACCAGAGTCAACTTGGGCAGACGTGTCCGTTTGTGTCAGTGATGCTCCCTGTGTCGCACCCTGACCTCTACCCCAGTGCGCGCCTGTGCTGCTCTCCTGCTGCACCTGGCGGTAGACTGCCTCAAAACGGGCCTGCTCCCTTAGGGATACAGTCCACAAATTCAAGCCCCATTGAAAACAGTGTAAAATCACCATTCTTCAGAGCTCAATAACATGCAAGCCAACATCCCTGAGGTGTCTCACACAAAAATTTAATTATTATTCGGTCATTAATCTTTCAATTTCTTTTTTAATTTTCGGGGGTTAACCAATTGCATTTTTTTATTCCAGGAAAGACTTCTGATTTTTCAACATTATGTATTCATACATGTGTTTTGGCAAATGAACATTGATTCTGTAAAATTATACAAATCATAAAAACAATCAGTCAAAAAGTACTAAGAAGGTATCCCATTCACGACAGAATAACCCAACGTTATTGTTGCACATAGAAATATACCTGTCGGCAGAGAAAAGTATATCTTTAGCTCTTTTGGGAGAACAGGAAGTGAAATCACTTTCTTGCTCATTCTCATTTTATAGATATGAAAGCGGCAAATTAATATAATGAGGCTTACGACTTTATCTTCAAAATCAGCTCCACCAAACAAAAATGCTTCATTGTCTAAGTTGATACGACAGTTTGTCTTTGCCTTGGTCCAAGAGGCTACTGCAGACCAAAAAGAGAGTGTATAAACACATAAACAAAATAAATGAATAAGGGTTTCCTCTTCAGTTTTACAAAAAATACACAGTTTCATGGTAGACTTTTTGATTTTAAACAAGAAGCTATTTGTACCAAGAATTCTATGGATTAATCTGTACTGGAACCATCCTAACCTGGTAT
>NW_019091463.1:797577-814006 GCF_001949145.1 Acanthaster planci
GTAGCAGGACATGGCGGTGACCTCCCTTTGTCAGTGCTGTATAGAGTTGTGATTGAAAACCGAGTTGTGTTGTACTGTCACTTTACTTGTTTGAACTTTAAAATGTGTAGCAAATATCCATCTGCTTGGAAATTGTGTGGGTTTGAAGTATTTATCTCCCACAAGTCAATTTTGAACAACTTTTGTGGTTACCACACGTAATGATCGAGAAATGTTCGCTAGATACTGGCAAGTCCTTACTGTCACTGTTATTAGGGATGGGAATCACTTGACATTTTCTTCTTTTGACCCTACATACTGTAAGTGACGGGTTTGGGTTTTTGCTGTTGTGGCATTGAGGTAAATTGTATGCCATTGTTTGTGCAGTTGGTAAATTCCAGTTCACTTTCCTTCTCACTTTTAAATAAGGGGTTGTTTACATTCCCTAGTCTGATGTGAGACTTTGTTTGGCTTGTCACCATCTTTTTATAATGCCAGTTAAGGAAATATCTTATTTCCCTATTCCATTTGTCCATTATTTAACCCTATGTACTATTAATGACAGGTGTTCCTGGAGTACTTCAGTGCAAAGTGTAAAATTATGTTTTATCTGAACAGTTGATGAGTTCAGCTTGCTTGTTTTTATTGAGCGAGATTTGCAATGTTCTCCTTGTATGAGAGACTGCCACACAGTACCGTTGGTTGCACTTTTTTGGGGTGAGCGGGATTGTTTGCTAGTTTCTCCATCTCATTGTTTGTCATGTGTATTAAAGCACTTTTCATAACCCTGTATTTACTAGGATTATGGTGTCTTGGTTCAAGAGACTGTTAACATTATATTTACTGTAACTCTTATCATTTGTGCAGGAATTTTTGTAATTTGTAATGTCTGGCTCTTCATTCCAACTATTTAGTTGGATGTTGTACTTCAAATCTATCGATTGTTGTCGCCCAACCCTGGTTTTATATATAAAGTGTGTTCTACAACTCATAGTGAACGATGCAATGACATATTTTAGTCGGCACTTTCACTAATGATGTTTTGCAGGTGTTATAAAATATCTTTTTGTAAACTTTGGCAATTGTTGGGCTTTCCAAAGTGTAACTTGCTTTGTATTTTCAGAATAAGGCATGCGAAAAAGCAGGGAACCTGCCCTGTGTAGGAGTAACGATGATGTAACTTCCCATCAGAGAAAATGAGCCAAAGATACCAGATAGTTGTTACACATCCGCTTTAGGACGTGTTCCTTGACAATATTGCTGTACTTCAAATTGGTCTGTGTTTTGTTTTCGTATAGGCCATTTAGTAGTTGAAAATTTTTGGCCTTGGGATTTTCTCTGGTTTGTTCTTAAGTGATTGTGCGTATATTAACATGTGAGGTTATCTATCTTACTTCTTTTGTTATTAACATTACTGTTCTCAAGATGATGTTAATTAAAAAGAAAACCATTCGAGGGCGCATGGTTTCCAAGCAGGGAAGTTGTGAGGGTCGGTAGCCTTTTCAGGGACACCGTCGTGTTGTCTTCTGGAAACTTCTGGAAGGCGAATTACCGCCCAAGGGCCTGTCGCCCTTACGCAATGTATAAAAATTGCCATGATTAAGTTAAGCCAAAACACACAATGCTCAGCCCAGAATTTTTTCCATGAAAACTCCCCCTTAACACCATGCCAAAAAGCAATATCCACCCACCCCCCTGCAAAAAAGCAATAAGTTATAACAGGAAAAAGCCCACATAATCTTTGAAATCAACCAATAAACACTGCGTCTCCTGACTTACAAAAGAGAGCAGAGGCAGTGATCAAACCCTATATGCTCCTTGAAAATAAAATCAAGTGTTGCAAAAGACTCAACCCAACAACCAACCTTGAACATGGTTTTTACTAAAACAAAATGGTAGCTACAAGTGACAAACTGTTCATAAACAAGATATTAATTGTCTTTGAAGATGTATGCCTCACCATTGCCTGACCTACAACGACCACCGAAGAAACGGAGCCTGATGCCGTGTTCATAAAGATTCCTCACTTGAATCTTCCATTTCTTCTTTTCCTTCAAATCTTGCGTTGTCAGATCATCCACCACAAAAGTCTGTAGCCCTTTGAGCGCTTGCCTGCCTTCCTTCATGACTCTGACTTTATCTTGATAGGACAGCAGCTTGGCTATAATATGTGCCGGTTTGTCGTTGTGTCCTTCCCGTCACGGTGAGCTCGCTCGGTCGGGGGTGTGGTTTCCCAGCCGAAGTTAGTACGGAAAATATTCGCGACCAAGTTCATGCAGTTCTCGTTCGCGGACTTCTTGACTCCAACCACTCGAAAGTTGTTCCGACGACTAAAACGCTCTTGTTTGTTCAAGTCACTGGTCATCTTGGCTAGTTGATGTGGTTTATTTCTCCATGGTTGATCCTTCAGTGTGGAGACCTCTTTCTGCGTGGTTTTGAGGGATTTTTGAAGGTTTTCTTCGGCCTTTTCTAGCTCCGTTATTCTATCACCATTGAACTGCATAGAGGCTGCTAATTTGGCCTCTAGTTGCTGCTGGCCATCTAGAATTCTTGAGAGTGTGAACCTGACAAAAGCCTCAAAGTCTTCATCACTTTCCTTTCGCTCTGATCTCCCTGGCTCTTCATACCCAGACGAAGCGGGTGTCACGGTAGTGGGTGCCGTATGCCCGGCCCTTTTCCCCCCGCGTTGTTTTGGAGGCATGGCCGTGGTATAGTGGTGCAAGGTTTTGCTTGGATGATTTTACTGAGGGTGGAGCACGTTAAGGGCACGACCTTCTCCTTCGGCGTCATTAGTTGAAGTGACCAATTGCATTTTTAATTATTCACCCAAAACAAAATCAACCCCCCCCCCAAAAAAAGTCGAAGTTCCTAAGTCAGCACGAAGCCATTTTTCAAATGGCAACCCTCTACTTTCTTGGTCCATTTTTCAACCATATTTTTTATCTCTTCCGCCCTCAGATGGAAGCCCAAAGAACCAGGGACTCGATCCTAGCAAAGATTTACACAATCTCACCATTTTGGGGGCCAAACAATCCCCTTTTTCGAAACATACTGTAAGGGCCCTTTTAATGCTAATGAGCCTGGCGGAAATTATTGCTTGAATTTGCACCCTTTGGTGCCTCAGACTAGACCACTCGCTGACGTCGGCCGAGGACGACCTGGGGGTTGCGGCGGCACGACCGCCACAGTATCACTACATGTAACAGCCGTTGATCATTTAAGGCTGAGGGAAATTAGACTGGGTCGAGAACTAACCTATACCCGGGGGTTGCAAGAATAAATAAGACGCTTTATTTTGAATCTGTTTCAGAGCGTCTCCCACCAAAACCGTTAAGCACAGTCAAAATACAAATTCACAAGCCTTGCGGCTATTCATACGCGGTCGTTAAATGCGACGGTATTTGTACCAGCCGGGAACCTACAGAGGCCAAGACGCAGCCGTTAAATTTGTACAATCGCTTTCCAGAGAAGTTGTCACAATCAATAAAACATTGCCGATCCAAAGCCCCTCGTTTGGTTGCAGGAATTGCAAAAAATCTACGAGAAATGCAACGACTGCTGGTTTTGCGAAAGGCCAGTTTACCAAACCAACGAATCTCAATGTCGATGCTCAATCCAACAGAGCCAAAAACTAAAAGCCAAAAGTGGCGATATTTCGAGTGTCGGGGGAAACGTTTTGCCAAAGCTAATAATCCAGATTTAAAAGATTACGACCCCAACAAGCCAAAGTCTTACATCATGTATTTTGACGCAAATGATTTGTACGGTTGGGCCATGAGTCAGCTGTTACCCGTCAAAAGCTTTTGATGGACAAAAGACACAACCAAATTTACCCACGGGTATATCGCAAAACTTTCACCGAGAGCGTCGAAAGGCTATACGCTTTGGGCACCAAACATAAATACGTGGTTCACTACCGCACGTTGCAAAAGTAGCTAGAACGTGGTTCACAGATAAAGGAGGTTCACCGAGCAATGTCTTTTAAACAGGCTCCGTGGATGAAGAGTTACATCGACAAAATACCGAGTTACGTAAATTGGCCAGGTCCGATTTTGAAAAAGACTTTTTCAAATTGATGAACAATTCATTCCACGTTTCCTTCGCTTACGTTTAACATTTCTTGCGCGTATTGATGGCCAAACAGCCTTTCGGCCAATGTGGGATTAAACCGTTCGACAATTCCCTGCAACCGATGGACGTCCAGTTCCCCTACTTGTATTTCAACTCTGTGTTTGGCCAACAACTTTTTAAATTCGCCTTTAAATTCCGATCCCGAAGTCCACCATGACAAATTTAGGCCAAGTCAAAGGCGACCTTTTGTAAATTTGTTTGATAGCTTCAGACGTTTTGTTGGCCGTTTTACTCGTCAATGGCTCGGCCTCTTTAAATCTCGAACCCACGTCGACAAGGTCAAAGCGTATTTAAATGTTTTACGGTTTACGCGATCCCAGGGGAGGTATAATATATCCAATTGGTGCGCCTTATTTGGTTTAAAAACTCTGATTGCAGCATTGTCAGCCTTGGTACGTAATTGGGGGCAGGTAGATAAATTTGCTAAATTGCTTGTCTTTTTAACCACGATCTCGCAGCCGACTTGTCTGCACCCGTCTTTTGATACAAGTGGTCAACGGCGCTTTCGCCCTTCCAACAGCCTTTTGGGCTGTAAACCAAATTGCTGAATTCTTTGTCCTTTGATTTATCCTTTACTTTATCCATAGTTTGAAGCTTTTTAAAATAAAGTTAACTCAACCTAACTAAACTTAACTAAACCAGTAAGCCATATAATCCGACCAAAGCGGTCCCTCCCAAGATCCACACCGATTCTCTAACTTTCTGATTTTCTGAAGGCGGTAGAAATCGAACAATTTTGGCTCCGGCAGCAAGGGCATCACCTCATTACCGGTCAATTCCGCTCCGCATAAGCGCGAAATGCCTCGTTGACGTTGACAAATGTCTGCTGACTCGCACGCTCTTGCCTCATGTGCTCGTTTAAAAAGTACAGCATGTGCACTCGATTTTTCCCAAGTCTTGTTTTGCTTACGACAATTGTTCCAAGGCTAAATTGTGACGCTTTCACTCTTCGTCTACTCGATTCTATTTTTAGATAAGCTGCTAAATAAAAAAATTGAGCCCGTGAATGCCAATGCGTTTACCATGGCTCCTCCTATCATCATTAAAGCGCTTGACATTTTTAAAATATGTATTTTAAACATGTATCAAGAAATTAAAGAAAAGTTGATTGAAATTCAAACCAATCAAACAAATATCGAATCTATGCTTGGCGACATGCGAGCTGACGTGGATCGCCAAGAGACATGCTTTTAGAGATCCAAGAAAGAAATGAGACAGGAAACTTTCCAGAAGCGCGATCTATTGGGCAAATACGAAGATTTAGTTTTTGCGGCGGGTGTATCGTTAATTGCGTTGTCTTTCTTATTTGTAATTTGGAAGTAACTTGGTTTAAGATTTTAACGTAATTTAAAATAAAAACAGTCTATTATAAAAGATGACGAGTCAATACACGAAAAAATTGAACCTGAGTCGCAGGTTAAAAGTTCCACGAGCCATCAAGGGCGAAAGACGCGAAGTCACAGTTACACATAATCCCAGTACCATTGCAGCCAGTCATACGCTGAACGTAAAATTTCCCGCGTTAGGAGTTGACGACGTGGTAGTTCCCGGTACCGCAAAATTGGCTTTCAAATTGGATTTAGACGGGGCCTCAGACGATAACCGAACCGTGTACAACAACTTGGCCAGGAACTTGGTCTCCGAACTCAACGTCAGCCTACAGGGCAACAAAATCGTCAGTTACTGAGACGCAGACGTATTTAACAACTTTAAAGATAATTGGTTACCGATATCGCAGACTAAAAATATGGCTTACTTTGGCTTGGACAGAGAAAACGTGGCAACGTTGCGTTTGGGAGAGGCCGACGGTTGCGCAGCGGCAAACTACGGCAAAGATAAGGCCATTGCAGACGCTTAAAATCTTTACGCAATTGCGCTAGACGTACCTCATTTAAACGGATCAAGTACAGACACATCTGCAGAGTATTCAATATCGGACTTACCGTAGAGCACGAGGTAGTCACCAATCGCAATTTGGCTTAAAGTTTGAGGAAAAAACATAAGGGCCCGGTCTATTACCTGTTTGATAGGATTCATTCGTGGAAGAAACGGACTGTAAATAAATCGGACACGCTGTGGAATATTAGCATCGATCAAAAGATTAAAAGTTTGAATAAATACGCAATAACGCCAATAACCCGCAAATATTTTACAATCCGCATATCACTAAAACAAGCGTCACTGTCGAAGGTAAGCCCAATCTACTGTATTCACAAGGGCTGCTTGAATGTCCCCATTGGAATGAAGTTAATAAATTTTGGGGGATTCAGATTCTGAAGCGGGTCGAGAGGTAGTTAAAGACCTAAATTTAACCGGCGTCGACATGGCGAGTTACCTAAAAGACAAATATGGCCTATTGCTAGATTTTAGAAGCTTTAAAAGCTTGGTTTATTAAATCGGGTTTAAAATAAATGAACATGTATAAATCACCACATTGTACCTAATAATAGTAGGCAAGACGGGATTGGGTAAAACTAAATGGATCTTGGATCTATTAGAAACAGCGTATAAGTTCACATTTGAAGCGATCGTAATAATTTGTCCGACGTTGTTTAAAAATAAAGCTTATTTAGAGCAACTATGGATAAACACCGATGACAATGTATACCTGTGTGATTTAGACAAGGAAAAGTTAGAATTAAATGAGGCGATCGACCTATATCAAAACGTTTTCGACGGAGTAAATACACTGTTTATTGTGGATGGTTGTTCTGCTAACCTATTTATCAAATATCGCAAGAGATCAAAAGGTAGAAACACATGCGCGCTAAGCAAAATGGCGTTCAGTGGTCGGCATTATTTCCACAGTTGTTGGCTATTAACGTAAAAGTATAATACAGTCTTAAAAGACTTGAGAGAAAACATTGCCTGGACTGTAATATTTTATTGTAAAGACTGAAACAGTTTTGATCAAGCGCTTGATGAAAACGATGTTGTACCCGACTGCGAAAGGAAAATAATTAATTAAAACATTTACGCGACGTGAAATTCAGCAAGTTGATTTTAAAAAACGAACCACCCGTTTCATTTTTACTTCGGTAAAAACGAGAAAATTTATTTAAAATATTACCAGAATTTGAGATGGAGACCAAAATTTGTAACCACTTCCGAAAGGAATTTTTTAAAATTAAATACAATGCCGAAATGTGCGCTAGGTGTATGCGGTGTGACGAAATAAATAAAGTGTCTAAAGAACGCTGTAAATGTCAGCATGGTCAGAGAAAATACCGTTGTAAATTGTGCAGCGACCCTATAGAAGTCACCATCAGCGGATGAATTTATCATTGTCAACAAGAAATATAATAGATTTGATCCCGACAGGTTTATTGACACCGATTTTTGCCCGGGTTAATAGAAGATTATCCGTGTTGTTTTTACGAAGATTGCCAGGTAAAGATGCAATTTTAAAGAATCAATCTGACCAATGCACCATAGAGCGAGTACACAATAAAATTGGTCACATTAAATCAAATTGCGTACTCTGCTGTTTGAGTTGAAGTAACAAGAAAAAAACTAAAATTAACTAATGAGGCAGAATAAGCTAGTTATTATTTGCTTAATTAAAATTTATTTTTAAATGCTACAGTTGAGGTGATGCAGCTCAACTATAGCATTTTTTAATTTTGTTTTAATTAAATAACAGCCATGTTACAATTAATTCAAATGTTTATCGAGCTTGTTATTGCATTTAATTTAACGTTTTATACATTTGAATATTTATCTGCCAAATACGCGTTTAATGAATTTAAAACGTATATAAATAAAATGGACGACATTAAAAATGTCCTTGCCTACGACACAAAACGAGAATCAGTCGAAAAAAACCCAAAGTCAAAGACAGACTCTGCTGAATAGTGGCTTCGGGCGAATAAAAAAAAATTGGGAAAAAGACATTGAGGCGCTTACTCCTGCAGAACAAGAAAAGCTGTTTAATCTTTACGAGGTGCGCTTTGGCAAAGAAATTGTAAGCACTTTAGGTAACTCGATTTTAAGTTTATACGCACGATTATTAGTCATTGCCACTCCCATCGAATTCCTGGGCTTCAACGTAAATTTAAAATCCGAAGAAGATCTAAGTAAAGATTTAAATAACGATCCAATAATTAGTCAAACAATGGGGCACTTCCTGAGCGAGATCTGTTATAAATATGGTGTGTACTTGTCCCCTTTAGTAGCAACCTTAATAACGACAAAACATTTGGCTATTAATAAGAATACGTCTATTATAAAAGAAAATGTCGATGGAAGAAACGCCAACGCCAGCACCAACTCCTGCACCGAGCCCGGTCAAAAGCCAAGTCGAAACGGTGACCAAGAGTAAAAATCCCAAAGCCAGTAGAACAAGGCAAACGCTTAGCCCAGCACAACAAGAAAATGAAACAACAGCTAGCCAAAATGAAAATTGGTGAGACTGACGCCCCCGAAACAAAATCAGAAAGTAAAATTTATAAATTCATCGCCGAAAATAAAAATTTTATTTATAGGTGGTTTTAGCGACTGGTGGCATTGCACTACAGTCGACTCTCGTTAATACGAGGGCCTTAGGACTTTCTAAATTAGCTCGTGTTATACAGACCTCGTCTTACGCGAAAGCTGCTGTCCCGCTTGTTGCATGTGTAACCGATCGACCGCATCTTTAAGCGTACATCATGTACAACTTCCTGTACATACATATAGCCCTACATGTACTTTGTATGCGCGTACGTGTGGTTTGGAATTTAATTTCAAAACAGTTTGTGAAAGTGAGAAGTAGCTGTACTTTTTATGAATAAAGACTTGAAATAAAGAACAAAAAAATAATACAAGAACAGAGAAACCGGTCAAGTCCAGTTGGAGGATGCATGGTTGGAGCGATGCCGTTTTACGCCCCCAGCACGCCGCGATGAGATCGTCATACAACGCACGCACGTAAGTACATTAACATTTTAGGTGGTGACCAACATCCGTGCTGCGCTTGTTGCACAAAAAGAGCGGGAACCAGTTATTGGTGGTGTGGATCGGCCAGTAGAGGGCTTCACTTGGTGAGTGAAAACCGCAGCGCTTTACTGCTGTACACAATCAATAACGGAAGTGCCTCTTCGAATTCAATGGATTGACTGATTGACAAGTTGCCTTCAAAAACGCTCGTGCTAATTAGACGGATAACAGGACATTTGCACGCAGCTGGGGCCCCCAAAATGCTCGTCTTAAACGGAATCTCGTAACACGCGAGCTCGTATTGTAGATTTTTTTCCTCATAGGATTGTGCATAATTCAGCCAGGACCGGCAAATATACTCGTCTTAACCGGAGTCTCGTCTTACTCGAGCTCATATTACCGAGAGTCGACTGAGATAAGTCCACAAAGGTTAAAGCGTCGCCAATTCAAGCGACACCGTTCCAAACGGTTCAAAGCATATCAACTGCGCCCGAAATTTTGGACATGGAATTAAATGTAAAAATCGGTATATAATAAAAATGAGTAATGCAAAATCAATCGACGTCAATGGCATTGCCAATACGTTATATCACGGCGCTGTTATTAGCCTAATTTGTATTGCTGAGCAATAAACTACTTAAAATTAAGCCGCACGATCTAAATAAATTGTCTGTAGAAGACGCGGCTAAATTGACCGCAGTGTCGGCGGTGCTTTAGCCACTTAAGGCTGGCTAGTGTCGCGGGGCATATTGCCGGCAAGTTTGCATACGGGTTAAAGAGTAGATTGAAAAAAAGTTTTAAAATCAAAGTTTAAAAATTTGTTTAGAAATTTGTTTATTATAAAGTGAGATGGCAGAAGTTGGATTTGATCCAGAACAAAAATACCTGTTGGACAGAGGGGATGCAAATTTAACGTATGATTACGACGACGACGTAAATTTGGAGGACGAAAATATCGAGACCGGCGGCGAAATTGAAGCGTCTTTTGTTTCGGGCTCGGTTAGACCCAAATTAGATATTAGTCCTAGATATGATACGTTAGAATTGGGTACGGGGGCATTTGTAACCAATTCCAGGGTAGACAATTTTTACAACTATTATAGGAAAATAATACGGACGTACCAAAATCTCCCCATCACGAAATTTTTTAATATCGACCAAATAAAGGTTTATTTTTCAAGAGCACGAGCGATAGATATTAAGAGGAAGTACTTTTAACCGGCAAAAAAAGTCTTGATTCATTTGTAACCTTGGACACGATGGCCAGAAAAGCTAGGGCGGTAGGATATTCGGGATCGGATTAGAAATATTTTGGGCTTTCAAAATTACGGAATAAAAATAGCACAGGCGGAAAAAGTTTTAAAACCATTAAACCCGAAATGGTCGAAATGAAAGAATTACCCGAAGCTGCAGACCAAGTGAGTGAAATCGTGGAAGACATCACGGCAGATAGGCAAGTATTAAACTTTCGAGAATTGAAAGCTATAAAGAAATCTCTACAGACGATCAAAGCCGAGTTAATTTTAAACCAGAGTAAGCTAGACGAATTGGACGAAAAGATTCAGCAAGTCAAAAATGAATTGGAAGAAGGTGCAACAGATGCAGAGCGAGCGGAACTTTTAGAACAATTGGACGATTTACAAGTTGAAAAGTGCGGTAGATTAGAAGTCATTAACAGAAATACAGATCGGATCCAAAGTTAATTAAACCGCATAAAAGATAAGATCGAAGCAGTGATGGACAAAGACTTGACATTGGACGAGAAAACTAAGGTGTTATTTTGGGGAACAAGGCATCAAGATCGTAAGCATTTTAACGGCTTTTAGTTTAGCCGTAAGTACAATCGTAGCGAGCGTAGTTGCCTCTGTCAGAGTGGTAGGTGCTCCCACCCCAGAACCTGGGCCAAAACCGACACCTAAACCAAAACCGGCGCCAGAACCAACGCCGGCATCACCGTCAACAGGGGGCATAGACGGATAAAAGGGCAATTGTGGAATTTGGCAAAAGTTTTAAAGAAATTGGGCCTGAAAGCGCTTGCGGCATTTCCAGAGTTTATTGGTAGCATACTCGGTTGGATATTAAACGTGGCGAGTAAGGCGGTC
This sequence comes from Acanthaster planci, assembly GCF_001949145.1. Next base: position 808,707 of record NW_019091463.1, read on the forward strand.
GGTTATATTGCTGATCATATGTGGACTTTGTTAGTGGGCGCGGGTGTTTAAATTTTAACCTATGTTCAAAAGATGTAAATATTTTAACGGGGTAAAAAAAAATAACCCATTTTCTCTCAATTGAAAAAGTGGGTTAAATTTTTTTGCCTTTTATTTTTTGCCCAAGTTAACACGTTATACAGCATAAATACAAGTCCTACAACCACAATCGTTCCAATAGTCAACGACAATTTTTCTTCGTTGTGCGCGTCTGACGGTTTCTTTTTGAGAGTTGCTGTTGGTGGTAAAATAGGATCCGGCCTTGGTAAAGTGTCGGTCAGTAGTACAGCCCGTCTAACCAGGAAATTTGCCCCGCCCCCAGTTGGGGATTTTTAACACGTTGCAAAGGGGTAAATTGTCGTGCTGTGGAATATTGTACGGAAGTTCCAGCCAATATCTGACCTGAGAATTATTATTCGATAGTCATACCGGTAAGTAAGAACACAAAACAAATTCAGTGAACTTCACATATTGGTTTCTGGTAGGCTGGTACTGGTACTGTTTTATTTCCTATTGCTCATCATTGATTTTTACAACAATTATCTTAGTAATTTTAAGAATTACTACAAGGGTGATTACCGGAAGTTTGTTAAATTTGAAATCAGAAGCAATACATGTACTTATTCTTTTTGGAACCATTTGTCGCTACAGACTGTTATCTTTTAGGCATGCTCCTCTTTGTCGTGAAACAGTCCGGCAAATTTTTCAGCATGTTTTGGGCAAAACTCTATTCAAGGCTTTGTTGACGTTCATGCCTTTATCAAGTTTTCCATCGAGATCATCCACAATGTCCTTGTGAGTTTCATTTTCCCTCAAATATAGGTAACATGACAGGAACACCTTATAGTTGTCGAAAAAGTCTTGTTTGACTGCCCAGAGGGTCTTTCTGTTGCTTTCTGCCTGGCTTGATCTTCATCCATGCCTTCGTTGACGTACTTGTCATATTTTTCATCCCTCATCCCCCTTTGTGTTTCTCTAGCTTCAGCTAGCCAATCTTGGTAGGCGGCATTGTCTTCCAAATCTGAACTGTCTTCATCCGAGGTTTCGTCATCGACCTCCTCAACAGAATCCGTGTTTTCGTCAACGTATCCCTCAAATGTGCTAATGCGTAAATCCATGTCCAAAGGCACCAAGTATAAACCCGGTGCCACTACAAAGTGTAAAGGCGTTTTTGCGTACTGCAAAGAATCTTGAAATTCGTCGATACTTGCCTCCAAATCTGGCACCGAGTTTATTAAAGATTCCACTATGGTCGTAACAACCTCGACTCCTCAACTGACGCGAGATGTTTTTAGTAGCACTGAATTTTGAGTCTCAGTAACCGAACTCGAAGCAATCGTCCTTGCCCAAGTGTACGGACAATTCAGACTTAAAAGAAGTCTTTGTTGACAAACAGAAGTTGGTTAAGAATACGAGTTCTTTAATTCTCAAAACTTCGCCTCATGCAAAGCTGCTCACAGTCAAACAGGGAGTTGGTGAGGAAAATCCTCCTGTTTCCTAACAAGTATTTCACCGCAGCAAATTACTTTACAAATCAAGTATTTTCTCAATATGGAAACACTTCACAGGCTCAAAGCAGCGAAGCTGGTCTCATCAGACTTTAGCTCTCTGCTCGCAAAGTTCCAACTCGATTTCTCAACACACTTTCAGGGTTTTCATACTCTACAATCTACTATTTAACATAGTTACTGAATATAAGTCACAAGTAAATTATGCAGTAAGGTTACATCACCCTGCTCTAAATTGACGACTAATTCCATTGACCAATCAGAATAAAACCAAATGATGTAAACTCATGACTTATATCAATTTCTTAATAAAGTTCCACCCCCTTCATTTAAAAAAAAAATTTCCATGAAACAAGGAAAGTTGTGGGTGCACTGGCCTCCGCCCCCACGTTCCAAGTAGCTAACCAAGTTTTATCCGTGGGTCAACTGGCCTTGGTGAACATCTGGTGTTTGCCTCATTGACCACTACAGTTTTCTGGAAACCTGTTCACAAAATCTCAACATTGTCACAAATAAACTGTCGTTGGGCGTCTAATTCGGTGCCTTTTGCCATTACGCTCGTCTTTGTCTGGGCTTGAGCTTCCAACAGCGCGTACGCGTATGCCCTAACAGACTCGTTTACTTTTGTGATCCCCACGTATGTTAGTTTAGATTTTTTAGGAATAAAATCCCACCAAGCCGATTTAACTGAGTCAGACTGTGTAATCCAAGTTACCGTATAAGAATTTGCGTGACCAGAGCCTTTTGGCGGTTTAGCCCAACCAAAGCCCATAAAAGTGGATCCTGCATATTTGCCGTTTATTACATGTCAGTCGTAGGGGTCGTAGTTTTTTACCGGGGACTGGACATATCCGTCGTCGTAATAATAAGCCGTACCGAGCCCATTTGATAAAGTGTCCCTGGTTTGTTCAAACGACTGATTTTGGTCGAAGTTGTACAGTAGGCAAGTGTCTGTAAATTTCCGGTGATCGTAAATGTTGTGCAACGCGTCAAAGATGTCGTCGCTTGGGATGGGCATAACGCAGTTATAAAATATTTTTCTCACCGTGTAATACACGTGGAAGTTAAATAGGGCAGACACGTACGGATTTGAATCGGACAGTAAATCAAAATCTACCCTACAAGCCGTCGTTGCACAATACACCGCGAAATTAAATTGGTTTTGGTAAAATCAAATTGGATCTGTCGTCCACCTATTGACCACTTCATTCGCTTTCACTTTTGGTAACTTGTAAGCCTCGGTTAAATTTGGAAACACGGCGGAGAACCAATTATCTTTATTGACCACGATCACTAAATGACTAAAGTTGTGTCCCATCTTTTAAACAAAGCTTTTTAAAAAGGAGGCGCGGTGGGTTTTACTTCTTGGTAAGCGGGCGGCTTGATAGACTTGTACAAAGTTATTCGCCAAGTTTTTATCATAAGGTCTTTTTTAAAAACTGCCGCCCTTTCATTGGCTAAAGTTTCTGCCTTTGCTTGCACTTGACGGTCAAATTCTTCTTTACTCTGTAGTTTACTTTCTTGCAACTTTGTCGTCATGTTTGATCGAATCTTTTCTTTCATTTTGTTAAGTTCATAAAAAATTAAGACAAATTCTTCTTGGAACACGTCACCGTCTTCGATCGCGTGAGACACACTCGTCTATGGTGTTTCATTTGGCATCTGCAAGCTTACGGGTTTGATCGTGCTTTTTGGTTTTGTGAGACAATCTGCGAGAGGCGTGCTTTAATATTGCATAAGCCCCAAATGTACCAATAGCGAGACCTTCAAGCACTAGTCCTATGGGTCCAGTAATAACTCCCATTATAGCAGGAATGCCTTTGGCGGCCGACGTGGCGCCTATTGCTTCCACGCCGTATCCCACGTAATTAAGCGCGGTCAAAAGCCGTTTAATCTTTTTGTAAGAAGTTTCTCTGGCGTCGCGTTCTCTTAAAATTTGACCGCAGATGTCTTCAATTTTTTGAACGCGGTAAATTTTTGTCGCGTTTGTTTCGGTTTGATACCCGCCTTAAATCCGGGTACTTATTTGACCGATTATCTGTCGTCATCTTTTTTGAAATATACGTTTTATGATTGCGTGGTTAAAATGTTTAATTCGATAATTAGTCCCTCGTTTTCATTTTGCAAAAGCCCTGCAGTCTCTGACCTAACATTAAAGGTTAATTCGTCTATATTTATACGCTGTAATTTTCTAGGTGTTGCAAAATCACTGCAGAAATATCTATTTGTCAAAATCACTTGCAATAAATCAAATGACTGCCCGTTATAAAAGTTAACGTTTGTGTCCAACTGTGGACAATAGACGTAAGCAAGTTTATTTGATTCTAACGTATAGCCCTTTTCAAACAAAATATTTTTGACTGAAATGGCCTTGTCGCCTTTTGAGTTGTCGATGAAATTTTTCAATTTAAACGTCTAGGGATTTTCGGACAAATAAAAAGTATGCGTCTCCATTTTACTATAAATAAGTTTTTTAAAAATCTCGCTGTTCTTCATAAAGTTTAAACTTTTTGACGGTGTTGGTAAAATGTTTCTTGGAGACTTGAAATAGGTTTTTTACAGTTTCTGCAATTTCTTTTGTGACGTCTTGATAACAGACGGCAATTAAAGCTCGGAGCGGCTTGCCTCTGGAGAAATTTTGTCGGCTAAAACCCGGTTTACTTTAAATTCCACGAGCCCAGCTTGTTCAACAGTTAACTTAACGTCTAATTCTCTAAATGTCTTACTCGTTTTAGATTTGGAGTTTTTTTTAACGAAACGCTGGTTATATTTACCGCCCACATTTTTCTGCTTCATCTGAATAAATGTGAGTTAATATTAGCCCGCAATTGCGGCACACGAGTTTAGATTCTTCTCTTATTTCCATTCTACATTGTATTTGTATGTGGACACGTGTCTTCTTCTTTGGTTTTCGCGCGTGTTGGTTTTTGGCCAAATAAAACAAATAAATCTCGTTCGTCCAATGGTAAATAATTGTCCATGTTTTTAAAACGTTATTTATTTAAGGGACGTAAAATTAACCTCAGTTATTCCTCAGAATAGCTGAGGTTTAAAAATAGTTCAAGTCAGTTAATTCTCAAATTTAATCCACTTTTAATTTCACGGGCGTTTCCAATTCAGATTCAGATTTGTTACGGTCAACACCTCTAAATGCTTGTAAGGCCGATTTATTTGAAATTATTCTGTCATTTCTAACTTTTAACATGGCCGTTGTTACCGTATATCTAACACTTGCGCCGCAAGACAACGAACCGTGAGTTCCGTAGTATACATCTTTCGGGCAAATAAATGATTGAGCATCGCATATTTTATTTATAATTGAGAGTTGAATTGAGAGTTTACTTCCCAGGCCCACTGATGAATAATGAGGTTCTAAGCGGATTAGTGTTAAGCTTTCTTGCTTGAAGCGGTATCTTCGTCGTACTATGGAATGCCATATCTGCTGTCGTGCGTCGCCCGTCGTGCGTCGCCCGTCGTGCGTCGCCCGTCGTTTTTTTTTTGTCACGATTGCGCAGTGGTATTTTTAACTTTGACCCTTGATCGTTTCACATGTACATGTCCTTGTTCGATCGATCCACCATGCCTGACTCTCATTTTAGCAATAGAACTAGAAGATGTATGTGTATTTGTTTTTGCAGTTGCGCCAAACTCCAATTGAAAGAAGAAATAATGTCCTGACATCGGCTAAGTAACGTGTATATAAAATAACACCATTTTGGTTACATAAATAAATCAACCAAATAGACTTTTGTT
>NW_019091463.1:825065-850274 GCF_001949145.1 Acanthaster planci
TACTTTGTGCTCACAGAAAAGATTCTCACACTTCCGTATGCCGCACAGCGGTTTTCAATAGAATTAACTCAATATATGAATGAATTTTATTTAGTACAATTTTTTCTGAGAGTGTGTAAAATTAAAATCATTTTATTGATGATTTTTTAAGTTTTGGCTCATCGAAACCAGACGGAAAAGCACAGTGACAGTTTGGACATCTTATTTACTGACAAAACCTGTTGCATGTCCAGGTGGAATTCTCAAAGTTTTACACACTGAACAAAGACCCAAAGTGGAAATATTGCTAAAGCGAGACCGTAGACAATAGGTTTTAAAAAGGAATTAAAAACAGACACACAAAAACAGGTTAACATTATCGCTTTCGAATGGGTTAGTTAATAAGAAGATGGTCAGTTATTTCCGGAAATGATATTCTTGGATTTTCCGTTTATTTGGCTTGTTTTCGGGAGGGAGGCTGAGGGCTTAGCCATCATCCCATGTGATAAAGGTTATGTTGACCAGAAATGCACAGTATACAGCATCAAATTACCCTCCTCAAGCGCCGCCATTGTTCGGCCGCGCATTTTGTGAACAAACAATGCGCGATGTCCTATCCAGCCTATAATGGAGATCAATGGTCTAACCATTGATCTCTATATAAAGGGGATCAATGGATCTAACTTGAATAGGCCTATCCCAATCACTGGGATATTTAAATTATAAAATACACGTACCAGGGGTTAGATCGCGCAAGGCTTGGTGAGAACCAACATGGCTCAGCAAGATCGTGCCAATGGCGACGAGGCACGTATGTTTCCTTCCTCAACTTAGTTTTGCTTATTGTTCAGGGTCGTACACTGGAACGCCTGTGAGCTTTTGTGATGGAAACAAGATGTTTGATGGATTGTTTTGTCAATCAATGTCTTATGTAATCAAATATGCAGTAGCCTTTTTCGAGCAGTGAAAATTCGTTTATTTCCTCTCTTCGTGCAAAACAAATCATGATATTCTTGCAATCTGGGTTTTCACAAGAATGTGAAACACATAAATATGAAACCATCATTCAACTAAAGGCCATCTTTATGGCCATTGGCTTGCAAAAGTTTTTTAAGCCAGGTTCACGAACTTAAAAATCAGGTTCGCTGTGATTTTATTCTGTTGCAACAATACATTGCTTGACCGAAAGTCCAGTTGATATTCGAATAGTGCAGAACTTAGTAGGGTTTTAAATGGTGTTTAACTCAGTTTATGGTATGTCAAGGAACGATACTCATTTCTAATGACACTGTTGAATGAAATGGCTCAATACATGTATCTCTTAAAAAAACTTTTGCACTTCTGGCTTCATCATGTGTGTCATTACAAACGTCTATTGGAAATATATATGTGGGATATATCTTCAGGAAGACCTCTCCAAGAAATATTTTCAACGGTTTATGTTGTACTCTATGTTGGCAAACTGGGTGCGGCTTCTCCATGTGAGACTACGGCATGCACAAGTATTGAACACTGGCTACGGCTCTCCACCGCTGCCTCTTTTGGTCAAAATTTGAAGCCGTATTGCGGGGGACAGGACCGGATCATGGCTACCCCTGTCACGCGCTGCCCCATACAATCCCATATATTTCTGAACTGATACACCGGCAGTGCTGGGTGAACATGCGTTTTCTGCCGGAGTCTGTCCTTTATAGCCTACAACTCTTCTAGAAATTTCTTTTCATTACGTAGCCTCTTAAAATAGACGTTTTAGCATTACTTAATCTTACAAGACAACTAGAAATAACGTAATCTTACAGAAAACTTCCGGAACACACAACTACAACTACAATATTGTGGACTACAGTGAGGTCATTCACCGTGGCCTGGGTCAAACACATGTAACACACCCACACTTACCTTACATACCTACTGTGGACATTCCTTTCTTTTCGTGCAGTTAAGAAAACTCAGTGAAAATACTCATTTTGCTTGAACTGGGAACACGATTTTCAGCTGGCTTTTTGTACAAGTTTCCTTGACTATTCCTCTTCCGACAGATGACCCCTACACCCCAAAATGCCTCTATTGAACTTCTTTATCAGAGAAGGGGAAACGTCCTGTGGACGTAAGTCCACAGGACTGTAGCTATTAAAGTGAAGGCCCAAAATGCATGTCCGCACCAGACGACTGAAACCCTGTTGCTATGTACATCTGCACTCGACGATCATTACACGGAAAATTTAGCAGCTGAGAAACAATGGCATCTGTACCCCAGAACTGTGTGGTACGACCTCCGCTCCTCAGAAAAAGAGCCCTTTTCGCCACAGGCTCTTTATGACGTTTAACAGGGCACGAACAGGGATTTTATTCTAGTTGTGTACCCATTGAAATGCGGCTCCACCCCCCCCCCGCCCGGGGTCCATGTAAGATAGCTTACATACCTTCGTTCTTCGACTTTCTGTCGAGGCCGTGGATGCGGACAAAGATCATTGCACCCAACGGCTGTTGCTTGTCGTTCCTGCAATTTGGGCATGAATAATGAGGAGCCCTGTGATTGGTCAGCGTGACCTCCAGTGCGCCGCCGCCGACTCTCATTTCATCCAGCACGGCTAAGAATTACACATTCACGTGAGGAAGCGACTGCAGCCAATTTCCATCTTTTGTCTGTCGATCGCAGCCGTAGTCAACCATTTGGTCGCGAATCGTCTTCGCCTCTCGGACACTGATCAGGAAATATTTGAACTTTTTTTTTGAAAACGGCATGATTTTGGCCCGTTTTTTCTTGATACTGTGGGGTTCGTGGGAGCGGACGTCGGCCCCCACAGTTCTGGGTATATGACGTCTGTGAGTACTACAGTATGATTTCCGTCTTTATCTGAACATGAACTTGAACTTATTGTGCTGCGCCATGTTCCCACCTTATGTTGCGCGATCTTACCCCTGATATTGTATAATTTAAATTTGGGGGATATTTAAATTAGGGTTATCATACTTCTGTCTTGGATACTGTCCGTTTATTGACCCAGAACGATCACACTAGGGCGACATATCCGCATTTCACACTCACCGTGAGACATCTCATTCTACCGGGGCTAGTGAAGGAACGCGCACGCAGCTCTTGGAGTCGGGGTTGCTGCAGGACCATCCTCGACTCCGTGGACTCTGCGTGCACATTCCGTCACTAGTCGTGTAGAATACGAAAATGACACTGATTGGCTATTGTGGATGAATATACATGATCGTAAAATCAGTCGCATGCGTATTTCAAGATCTGCACCTTCGCGCCAACGTCTTCTCTTGACATCATGCACGCGTAAATTTGTATCGCTCATTAACACGCTGACTAAAGTCCTAATTAAAATATCCCAACTAGTGGAATATTTAAATTACACAAAACTAGGGGTTAAATCGTGCAAGGCTTGGTGGGAGCCAACATAGTGCGGCAAGATCGTTTCCATCGGAACGAGGTTGCTGCGGGACGGCCATTCGGGGGGGGGGAACAAAGCACGCGCGCAAGTCCGCGCTTAAGGCAGGACTGATAGGGCTTCCATTGTATTAATGCTTATCCAGTTCGTGACTTCGTCACAAAGGCGGACGCGCAATTAACGATTTGCAGGCTGAGTACTGAAGTGTGACGTCACTGTGAACCAGAAAGTGCAGTGCAAACGAATGGAGTACGCGCAAGTGTTGGTTCTCGCGTTCTCGCCTTTTACACACTAATTGTGCGCGTGACGTATTCACTTCGGTACTCTATTGGGTTGCATTACAACAAATACGCGCCCATAGAAAACAGTGAAACATCGGACCGAAATAGCGCTGCCTGTTGACTCTCGTGAAGAGGTTGGCCTCCGTTTCTTCACTGGAAATTTAATATTTTGGCCAGAAGATCACTCTTCGTTTCAATTTCATTTCTTTGAAGGAAGATACCCCCCCTCAAAATAGCAGTAAAACTTCTGAGTCTTCTTCTCCTCCTTCTGAGCTCACATTTCTGAATGTAGTGGCCGCCCGCCTCTATCCAAAATAGGTCCGCAATTTGTGGTTTTTTGTGAAAGAAATACCCCAAACTGGAACTATCAGTCCCAAATTCGGGATTTATAGAAATATTTCTATGAAGCCTCCTGATTATGGTATGTCTTATTGTAAAAACTCCACGGGATCACAAAATATGAGCTCGCGCGCAGAAATACAACCATTTGGTGGAGTTCGCTGAAGTTGCGCGTTAACTTTCGGTTCCATGTAAACGGCAATCAAGGCATGTAACTCTATGTGCTGTGCATGTGCAGTTGGCGTAGTTTAAACTGAAGTGACAACACACTTAGGAACCGGATATAGTACCGAAGTGATTACGTCACGCGCACAAGTGCGTGTATAAAAGGCATTGGAGTGAGAATCAGGACGTGAACCAACACGCGCACGTACTCCGTTATTTTGTTTGCACTACACTTTCTGGTCCACAGTGAAGTCACACTCAATTTGTCCAGTTTCTGATGAGATTTCATCATTTGGAGGGGCGACATTTTGTATGGTTCTTCGGGAATATTAGGGATTTCATTCTTGCAAACACAACTCTGGCGCGGGCACTGTAAAAATACACCTCAAATTCACCTCGATTGATCTTGAATTCGCAAAATGTTATATGACATGGTCATAACTGTTACTCCTTGTCTCTCCGTGTGAAGATTTTGAGCGCATCATCGTCGGAAACGATAACTCTGCCCCCCGGGGCAATGTCAACATCATACGGCTCTCTGAGATTCTTGGCCACGCAAGCAACATATTCTCCATTGCTGTCAAATACGTGGACAGATTTTTCTCCGCCCCTTTCCTTGTGAACCACGTAAATGTTATCTTCATCGTCGCAAGCAACACCTCTTGGTTTCAACTTCTCGCCAGCTCCATAAGTTTCTATTTGAAATATAAATCGCCCGTCATGGTTCATCACTCGGACTTTCTGCTTTCGTGGGCAGCTGACAACGAGAAGGTCCTTGGAAGTTGTTGTTATGTGCTCAGGGCCTACAGCTGGAATAGTTTTTATCATCTTTCCGTCCACGTAGTGAACCGTTATTAAATTTCGTTTGCAGTCACCAATCAGGATGCGACTGCGCCGGTCTACAGTAACACAGCTAAGTTCAACGGCCGACATTGGAGTGTCATCCTCTGAAAGTGTCAAAAACCGATCCAGAAAGTTTCCCTTCGGACAGTAAATTTTAGCATAGTTAGACTTATCAATTACAACAAAACGACCATCGAGAAGACAAGCTACGTCATGAGGCATTGAAAGCTTGCCTTCTTCATGATTAGTCGAGTTAAGGACACATACAAATTGCCGCTTCTCGTCAAAAACTTGTACACGATCATTCCCCCAATCAGCAACAACAGCGTGACTGTCTAGAGAAGCCGCCACGCCCTTGCACCAATCAAACTGACCTTTTCCGCTACCTCGATCTCCTAAACTTGTTTCAAGTTCCCAAACAGGTGTGTCTATCATATCTTTTGCTTGGGCCTGGGGGACTGAGTTTGGCTCTTCTGGGTCTGTTTTCTGTTCTTCCGTTAGATCAATTAGTGTCAGATTGGAGTTGGGGAGCTCAGGGCTCATTTTGTACAGTGACTGAAGCCTTTTACAAACGATTGGCTCCAAGCTAAGGACGTGAAAATCATTTCCATTCTCCATTAAAATTTCTGCCATGTCAAATGCTGTCCACAATTTCTCGAGAATAGTTTCTACTCGATCTATATGTGTGTTTACAGTGTCCTCTCGCTGCTTCTCGATGACGTCAATTTTAGTCAGGAACTCTTTTTCTCTCTCATCAAGAATGTCTCTCTCGCTTTTGAATGCATCTCGAACTTCATGACGCAAACTGTTCGTCGTTTCTGTAAGCTCTGCTTTCATGGAATTTAAAATTTCCCAGGCCCCTTTGAATTTTGCTTCTGTCTGTCTCGAAACTGTGAGAAGTTTATCAATTGTGCGTCGGCATAATACTGCTCCTTCCAACAAAGAACATGTGTTATGATGTGGATTTTGGTGGTCGAGATCGATGCAGTCCTTGCATGCTAGCACCTTACACGGCTGACAGTAAAAAGATATGGGCTCTCCACTGTGCTGAGGACAGAACTTGTATTCAACTTTTGAAGTCTGTTGTATCCATGCATCTAGTTTAATCAATTCGTGGTGCTGTAAAATTTTCAATCTCTGGTGAGATAGTCTGCACGTTTCACAAAGAAAGTCTTGGCAATAGGTACAGCGACAGGTTGCTGGATTCGAACGGCGACATGAGGTGCACTTTACTTCACAAGTAGATATATCATCTTGCTCTAGATTCATGTCGGGCTCACCTTTCACCAGTTTAAGTTCCTGTAGTGACGACATCAAAGTGTTGTCTACGAGCCTCTCCACATCGTCAATAATTGCAGAATTTCCATCGCGGCATAGTGGGCACGGAATAGGAGCCGATGTTTCATTTTCTCGGACCAGTTTTAAAAGGCAGTCTTTGCAGAACGAATGCAAACAAGGAAGAAGTTTTGGATTCCTCAGATTTCCCTCACATAAGAAGCACACAGAGAGATCTCCTGAGTCCCTTTCAAATTCATCCTTCTCCGAAACTCTCGAACTGTTTCGGATAAGTGAGGACGTCTTTCCTTCCCAAGCTGCGGCTGCACCTTTCCCTCGGTCAGCTTGATCAGAATCACCAGTGAGTTTCACTGAAGTATTTGAGGCCATCTTTTCAGGTTTCCAAAGTTGCGATTAAGTAAAAAATAAAATAAAATATTGGCATCAGTACATAGGATTCATATGCAGTAACTTTTCTTAGGGTTCGATTATGAAGTGTTTTTTGCAGAGTGCAACATCCGGATACTTGCCGGTGAGGTACAGAAAAGCTGGTAAAACCAAGAAAATCAATCTGCACAGATCTCTTTGGGTTAAAAGTAGGCTAATTGGCTTTAACCTGATCTGCTTCAATTGCTCTTAAAGGCTCACGCACCGCGTTAGTTAATCACCAGATTAGCCTTTGGTCAAAGCGATGCTCTTCATGAAAGGGATTTTAATCGGATTGTCTTGTCGTCAATTACAGATGCCTTCGTAAACATGGAAAGCGTCGAACATGGCTAGCATATCAGGTTAACAAGAGTTATAGTACCGGTACTGATTGTTTCCGTATGTGAACCGTGAACAACTAGCGTTTATCCTAGTACATGTAATTATGAGACGAGCAGCTCAAAATCTGCTTGTTCTGTTGGCCTTTTGTCGACACTGCACTTATCCAAAACGACTGTGAATTGTTATCAGGCTCGATGTCTCGTCTCCCATGTCGGCCCAGTCGTACTTACACTCTGAGATGGCGATGTCGGCGGGCATACAGTTGAAATTATTTCTGGAAAAGGGAGGAAAAAGGTACACCAGTTTCAGATTGAAAATTATGACTGAAAGTTGCCTTCCCTAAAAAATCAAGGCTTATAGTAATGTGAAATACCATACTATGTCAGATTATTCTAATCATTGGTGTCACTGGGACGCTCAATCTTGTTGAATTTATTACGTACGCCGGTCTTAGCCGTTATACGCAGCTGTTTTCATCAGCGTCCTTCGATGGATGCCAATCAATCATTGCTGTGCAACGCCTATACAATCGGTATTGACAATCGGAATATCTTTAAATACCGACAAAGTGCACGCACACACACATAATACCACATGCCGGTGTAAAACGTAACCCTCCCCCGATCTCACCCAGTAAAAGTGTCCGGGTAAGTATGTCCCCCTGCACAACGGTAACCCCTCCCCCTTGAGAAACGTTCCCCTCATGCAACGTAACAAGTCTATCACCCAGAATGTGTGTCACTTTATTGTAACTGTTTTCGCGCAACGTTTAAATAGACACAGTGCTCTTTCTGGAATGCTCGTTACGTCAAAACACGGCAATTGGATGAGGAGGGCTATCCTGAACGTGGAGGACGTATGGTCATGCCCCATAGAGACACAGTTCATTACAAGCGGACAACAACGGTTTTTCGTGCGAGCAGACGGCGTTATTTTCGACGACTGACCTCGTAAAATACCAAAGTGTAGAAGCATAAATAAATTTCGGAAGGATCTAAGCACGACACCACGAACAACGCAAAATTTTCCTCCATGAGTAAGATTTTTAAATAACGGTAAATCTCAGAACAGTATAAAAAGTGGATTTTATGGACCCTTTTCTAACAACCAAAAAATCGAAATTGCAAAATTTTTCACTAATTTTATCAATTAATTTTTAATAGCAAAAACAATTGCTCAGACAAAAATCTAGCACCAAATTAAAGATTCACCCTTAATGAACCCTGACAGTCCTGAATCCTCAAATTTAATATGATTTTGCACACACCCTAGGGAGTTAGGTTTAATGCAGTGATTTCAGACATTTATTTTAAAAATAAAACATTTTATAACCAGGTCATTTTGTATCACCCCAAAATTGTATCGATCCAAAGGTGCACGAAAATTCAAAGCCATTTTTGTGTCTACGAGTATTTTAATTACCAAAATGGTATATCCAACGCAAGGGTGGCGATTTTCTGTTAAATTGCATCGATCTTGCTAGTACTGATAGCACTTAAAAGGTACAATCGTTAAATTAGTGACATTTTCTGTTCATCACTTCCGCTGCTGAGTGTGGACACTGACCAGTGCAGTATCGAGACGTCGAAATCATCGCATCCGCCCTAGCACATGTGCATGAACATTATGTCACGCGTATGTAGCGTGCAACTTAACATTTTAATCCGCGTATCTCTATTCCTAAACGTGCCAAGTTAACATTTATTCCCGGAATAGAGATATATGTATTTCTATTTTAAATTATTCCTATGAGAGATATGCTGCAAAGTGCTTACTGACTACAATGACACTCCTCCGGGACCACCCACAGAACCAAACGCACTAGGCACTATCACTTGTAGCTCTTCTAATGTCATATATCTCACCTCTTGCAGCGTGTGCAGTGTTCAGTATGTTGGAGCGACTAAGAACACTCTCAAGAAGCGGTTCTATGGCCATAGATCGACAGTCAACACCAAACGAAGTGGGCCACCACTTCAACCTTCCAAACCATTCTATGTCTGACATGATCTTACTGGGCATACAATCACTTGGGCGCCGTAAAGATGCTGTTCGCTTCAATGTGGAGAAGCTTAGGATCAAACGCCGCCACACCATACAACCCCATGGTCTGAACATCACTTAGACGTGATGGGCGTGCATGACAGAGCTCTCAAAAGTCTCCCCAAAATTTATAAGAGAATCCAGGCAATCCTCTTAAACATTACTGAGGCTTCAGCAATTTCAACCAAGACCACTCTAGTCAGTGATTTTTTCTCGACGAGCTCCTTGAGGCAAGACAAGAACGTTTTGAATCTGCAAAAGCTAAATGCCTAGAGGAAGCCAAACAAGATGGCGACGAGGCGAGAGCGTCCATTGTCAACAGCAGTGCAAGTATTTTTGATCTCAAATTGAAAACAAGACGATCACCAGAAATGCAGCCGATGACTTGAGGGAACTTTGCTTCTATATATTTGGTCATCGTCAAGGCTTTCCACAATCTTGCCTGAGGTTTACTGCAGGGCAGTCAGAAAAGACGGCCATGTCACCCTCACTTACGGCACATAATAGAGCCATCGAGTCACCCACGATACCATTCTTGAAGCTGTCAATCAGCTGCGAAAGGACATCAAATTGCTTGATGAGAAATTTTCAGTCAAAATTGCAATAATTTCTGACAAAGTTTGTGCGTCTTCTGACAGAGAAAGGCTGCAATCCATGGAAGTTGAGAAGAGCAACCAGCAGACTACATTGATATTCTAATGTAGGCTATCAATGCCCCATTTAATAATGACAATGGCTGGAACACCCCGTCAATTCCTTCCCGAAACCTCTGTCAGTCATAACAGGAAGTCGTTTTAGTGTGCTGTCGACGGACGCCATGAGGGACAGCGATTCTATACTTGAAGCCGAACATGTGATCATATCAGGACAGCGGTTAAGCAAGACAAAATGTGTAAATCCGTTGCCAAGTCTGGAGCCAAAGTTTCTGATATCTCACCTCTTGCCAGCCAACAAATTAAAAAAACATTTGCCCACCGAGGTTATTCTCTACGTCGCCACAAATAATACCACAGATAACGCAGAAGAGATCCGGGACAAAATTGTGTCTGTAGCAGAAACTTTATTATCCGAAAATACTATTGAGCATGTAACACTATCTGGTATCATATATCGCCACGGAGAAACCAGATCCTCCCAAGAAAAAAATCGTCCTTCTAAACTGTCTCTTGAAGGACTCTGCCCTTCAGCAAGCTTGGGGATTCATAGACAATGGTAACATCAGGGACAGACACCTGAGCTCGGACGGTGTTCACCTCAACAAGTAAGGTCAGTCAGCTTTCGCGAAAAACCTCATCCAACATCTATACCCCAACACAACACGGGAGGAGATGTCGCATCCTCATCAACCACGGAACTTGCCCAACACCCCATCATTCGCTCCCTGTCGGTAAACCCATCAATGTTCTACGTGGTTTGTGGTCGTACGAGGAAACATCAGGATTTTCACAAACTAGCTCAGAAACCTAGGAAGAGGTCACGACAATTTTCCATTCCAACTCCATTCCAATTCACATACAAGGCTACACCATAATGCGAACCGATCGTAAGGGTCCAGACAAGCATGGCGAGGTTGCATATTATATCTTAAATACCATTCAGTACCGTGTCATGTCAGAGATTCAAAGTGATGTTGAATCTTGCTGGTTAGAGGTTAACCTGAAGAACTGTAACCCGATTG
Source organism: Acanthaster planci (assembly GCF_001949145.1). The sequence continues at coordinate 835,844 of NW_019091463.1, forward strand.
TGCTAGGTGTTGTTTACCTCCCAAGTAAACTGGAACAACACATGCTCAATCTTAAAAGTACGATATATAAATTAATCTTGAGTGTCGGGAATTACTTTTAGTGGGAGACTTCAACCTTAATATTTTTGACGATGTTGATCGTGTTAAAATTGATGATTTTTGTTACGAATTGCAAGTTCAGCAAATGGTTGATAGACCTACGAGAGTCGCACCAACTAGTAGCACATGTATCGATCTTGCCTTTTCTTCGCATCCAGACAAAATTACAGCCTCCATAGTTGTTCCATTAGGATTAAGTGATCACGTGATGGTATTACTTAACAGGAAAGCCAATGTTACTGTTCCCACCAAGGTCTCTATGATTAGAAATTTTAAAAACTCTGACGAAAACCTTTTTCTGAATGAGTTTCTTAACTTGCCATGGGAATCTGTTGAAAAAGTATCTGGTATCGATGAAGCCTGGGGTATGTGGAGCAAACGTTGAATGAAGCCTGCAACAGACATGCGCCTTATCAGGAAATTCGTCAAAGAACAAAATACATGTACAAGACCCCTTGGGTTACAAAAGAAATGCTTCAAACGGAATGCCATGAAGACTAGAGAACAGAAGACATCTGATGACGATGATTGGTGTACTGCTAAGCAGTTACGGAATCAAGCCAATAATCTTGCCAAGTATTTAAAACGAAATTATTATGAAAACAAAATCAAGAATAGCAGAAGGAACTCAAAGAGGCTGTGGTCATTGGCCAAGGAAGCAAGTTCCTATACAAACAATGTCACTTAACCGTCTAATTCGGACAAGCTTGGCAAATGCTTTTAATTCGTTCTTTGTAAAGATAGGCGAGGAGCTTGCTAGAACATTTCACAATGATCAAATGGCTGCAGGCAGTAATTCACCGCTTGGCACAGATACTTATTCTTTTATGTTTTTGCAAGTTACAGCTCTCTTTGTTGAAAAACAGATTAAGAAAATGGATCCATCTGTTGCCACAGGAATTGGTGGCATCTCTTGCAAGCTAGTGAAATCCGCATGCCCGACCATATGCCCGTCGCTGACCTGTCTTATAAACGAAGTGTAAATCCCTTTATTCAGGTTTTGTTCCTCGGAAATGGAAGACTGCAAGAGTCACCCCAGTATTCAAAGGTGGTGATTGAGATGAGATCAGTAATTACAGACCCATTTCAGTTCTCCCACTTGTGTCTAAGATTCTGGAAAGGGCTGTAAATAATCAACTTCGTGACTTCCTCGATCAGATAAACTTTTTTGCTGAGCAGCAGTCGGGTTTCAGACCGCATCATCTACTCAGACCACCGTTCTTGATGTTACTGATTTCATTTTGCATAACATGGATTCTGGTAACATTACAGGTGCAGTTTTTCTGGACCTGAAAAAAGCATTTGACACAGTCGATCATGGCATTTTCTATCAAAATTACATGGTTTTGGGGTCAGGGGCCTTGAGTTGAAATGGTTCGAGTCTTATTTAAGTGGAAGGGTACAGGCTACCAAAATTGACGATGCTTTATCAGACTTTGCTAGTGTTCAAGTCGGAGTCCCACAAGGTTCGATACTAGGTCTTCTGCTTTTTACTGGTTTTATTAACTCTCTCCCATCAAGCATTACTGTTCCTCAATGCAAAATAGATATGTATGCAAATGATACACTGCTGATGTTCAATGGAAACTCCACAGAGTTTCTGAATGATAAAATGATGACAGGCATGGAGCAGGTGTGTAAATGGTTACACGAACACAAGCTCACCCTGAATAATAGCAAAACAAAATTCATGATTTTTGACACCCACCATCGCTTATCTCATGTTGAGGATACTCAAATTACTTCAAACGGAGAGACTCTGGAGCGTGTCAATACATGTAGTTTTAAATACTTGGTGGCTATGCTGGACGAGTCACTATCAGGGTCGGATCACTTCAACCTTGTTGCTAAGAAAATCTCGCAAAAATAAGTTTTCTTCGTCGTTCCGCTAAACCTTGTCTTCCTGCTTTGATCTTTAAAATGCTTATTTGCGCCATGGTTTTGCCTTTATTCGATTATCGTAGCATTGCGTGGTCCAGTTGTTCTAACGGCAATATACTGAGAGACTTGTTAAGCTGCACAACCGACTTGGGAGATTAATTCTCAATGCTCATTACAGAACTCATATTGCTGACTTACACGAAGCACGCTCTTGGACCACACTTCCTCAACGCTGCCATTCTTAACGACTGTGCGAGGTCTGCAAGTGCGTTAGGAAACTTAACCCCCACTACCTTAATTCTCGCTTTGAACCTCCAAGCCACTCGTTTGGCACCTGATCGCTGTCAAATGGCTTAATAATTATATTATGTCAATATTATATATTATATCAATACTTGACTCCACATCCGCCTCCTGCCTCTCCATTATTTTAACACTCAAATGGCCTTTTATTCATAAGTTGGTCACATTTATTTGAAAGTAAAGAGAACAACCTTTTTATTTTGACACCTTTGAATAAAACTGAAAGCGCTGAAATGAAACCCAAAGTAATCTGGCACCTGCTCTTTAACAGATTACATTGAATAGGATAGTTTAAGGAAACATGATCAAAATTGGCTTCCTTGTGAATAAGATCTACTGATGCTAGCGTCTCGAAGTTCAATCAGCAAAGCATGTACATAGGTCTAAGTAGCAAACCAGCCACAGGCTATAAGTAGCCCACGCAAATTTAAATCTGCCCCCAAAGTAGGTACCGGATTCGGAAGGGCCTTATTTAATTTAAAGACTCGTACTCTTTCCTGTACCATTATCTTTGCCTTTGCTCTCAACTATCGTCACATGGATTTGTGTCTGGATTTCGAAAATGCCGGATTCACTGTTGGAAATCACAGTATACTCCCCCCAAAATGGTGCAGACATGCAGTAGACGGCAGAAAAGTATATATTTTAATGTCTCAAACTCCTCAGAGAATTTTGTTTACATAAATTTGGTATTGTGGCCTCTGAGAAATTGGAAGGTTTTAGCTGTAGACCACTTTTGGAAAACGTCAGATTGATATGCTAGAGGGGCTGTGGAAACGACCCCGGTCTCTGTTAATGAATGTCTGAAAACAAACCTTTCTGCGTCAAACCTGAGGATCTGATATCTAAAATGGATTTTTACTTTTAGCAACAATGAGGAAAATTGATGGTTTCGGTGTTGTAGCGAAATCACCAAGGCCAGTCAGTACAAATTAGGAAAATGTGAAAAGCTCTCGAGATTTTACGCAAAACTATAGAATCCATGTCGAAAACCCCACACTATGTCATTTAAAATGGTATCGTTTTTGTTTGATAGTAAATCTGATCTATACACTTCATTGGCTTCACTGATGCAATTAAACCCTTCTCATCAAAAATGTATTAAACATCAGCTTAGATAAAGGGAAGGGGATTATCTATCCAAAACTCCAGTATTTCAACATATTATTTTGTATATTTAAAACAAAATAGAGGAATGTGGCTGTGAACAACCACAGAGCTTTGAAATGGGAGTGCTCTGTTTTTGTCATTTTCTACACTTGAAAAGCTCGGGTGAGTGCTAATATAATTGTACTTGATGTTGCTTCCAGTTAAGAAGCCTCAGGCCTTATCAACTGGAATGTGGCATTTCACTAATCATGAACATTATATAACACGGACAGCACTGATAATTTGCAATGGTTTAACTGTCTTTGTGAGTTTAGACGAGGCATTTTATAAATGCTACTGACACTACTTTCATGCTCAAGTCAAACAAAACTGGATTAAATTCACAAACAGATTTAAAAGTAGAGCATACATGTGTTTTTAGCAGTTATTAGCATCAAGGTTACCTGAAAACACACACTATGGCATGTACCTGTTGAACACAATGGTACTTATTGGGGTCAAGGTTTCTGTACATTCAAGTTTTTCTTGTAATATTAAAATAAATGTGACAACTGGCTTCCCTGAATCAAATTGTGAAACTTTCAACAATTGACAACTGCCCTTTTTACCCCAGCTTGTGAACGGCATCTACCAGGTCATCTCACTTGGCTGATATCCAATCAAGAAGAGAGACAACCAGTTACAACCTACTTCGAATGGGTACTTATGCATGTATTGGCTGAAAATTTTTTTTTTAAGTTTTGTCGATACATAATCACATGTACAGGTTGAATAGGTAATCGATTAATGTTGCGTCTACCTTTCACAGAATTAACACAATGACTAATCCAAACAGAAAAGACACCCACTAAAACAAAACATCACATCATTATTACATTTATATAGACGTGGTACTCTTACTTGCCACTGCAGGTCCGAATTTTTTCGCCAGTTCTGCCTTCGAAGTCCCTGTCATGGATACGGACACACACTATTTGACCACACACGATAAATTAGAAAGCCAGCATCACATCGAAACTAGGCCTAGTAAACATTCTGGCATGGATTGCTGATACATGAATCGCGTTGTTAACATACACATTTGGGCAAAGTCGCTGAACCACGCCCAAATGTTTAAAAAGGGTGATTCCCACAGTTCCAATCACTCGGACCAGTCCTTGCTTTATGTTTGGACCGCGTCCGCGGTCCAAACATAAAGATGCGGGACACCAGGCGTTTTCCTCATTTGTGCACTAGTACATGGTAGCGGCAGCACGGGTGTTTTCGTGAGTAGTGTACACTGAACTGAGGGCAAAGGTAACCGTGTATATTAGACGATCATACTTGTAAATTGCACTATTACTTTATCTTGGTTCTTGAATACAAATCGTGCTAACCTCTACATAGAATTGCAATTTACAGTTTTTCCTCAGAATTTGAAAGTAATTTGACTTGGTTAAGTTTCAGAATTTACGACAGGAAGATAGTATGCATGCAAATGCGTATACATGAAAATCGTGAAAAACTAATAATAAATCAATGAATGGGGTCATGATGACGTCACTTCAGAAATACTACAGCTAGGATTGCTCTCACCAAGTTATGGAATTCCCTATATTCTTTTACAACATGGAATCTTTCATTATTCAAACGAGAATATAGGGCCAAATTACGAACTGGACATCTAAATTTTACACTTGCTTATTTTCACAGGGTTACAAGACTTGGGATATCTACTTGACAAGAACTTGCTTCTTCGGGACCCTATCGATACATTTATCTCTCGTTTTTGTATAGTTTGAAACACCAGGAATGTGGAAAATAAATGAAAGAATGAATGAAGGGATGAAAACGTTTTCTTACCTCATCACCAACGGTTAATCACCACCACAATTTTTTTAATCCGACAAGACATACAATAGCGGCGTTTCTGTCACTTCAAATCGCCAGTACTTTAGTATCATAAGCTCATGTACATGTATTAACAATGATGACTGAACCACAGAAATTGTTTTCATGCAACGCAAGAAACTCCTAGCTGGGCTGAAGAATATTGATGTTGGAGTCTGCCGAGTTCATTGTATACACTGGTATCAACAAATAACGCAAACATCAGATGTTGCTTGGCTACTACTATACAATCAGGATCAGAATCAGGATCCAATTCACATTTTCCCAAACCAAGCATCAACCGAAATCTACCCATGCAAGCAACCCGCACTGTTGTTTGTATATTACAAAACCTATTTTTAGAACCAATTGTTAGCGTGTGACTGTATACAGCATTGTGAACAGGTTGGCTTTATTTGCTCGAGATCTTTTGTGTTCATAGTGCGCGTAAACCCTTGATTGTAAGGTTGCATGTACATTGTATGGAACGCAAATAAAACAAATTAAGAACAGATTGCCAAAAAGGATTCCCAACCTACCCAAAAATCCACAAATGGATGGAGGTTAAATCTAGTTGTCATTTTTGTTTTGCTCCATGCAACACGTTAGAACGTTTTATATTCGACAGACAACTTGTCTTTAGTGATTGTTCTGCAGAGGACAGTATACCATAATTCCTGATTGGCAGCGTAGCTTTCAACCCCAACGACAATGTGTAACACAATAGACCGATTGCACCCGCTGACTCGGGAGACCTGTAGTGGGTATCAACCCCATAGCAACGTGTGTTTTGAGTGCTGTTTACAAACAGTAGTATTATACAGCAAAGTTACAGTATAGTACCCAGCACATCAGTAGTCTGAGTAGTACGGTACTGTCGGCTTTATTTTGGTAAATGATACTTCTGAAATTTGCTTGTAGCCCAATGCATGACACGGGCAAAGTGTCGGCTATCTGATAAAATCATGGCCTTGGCACAATCACCATGTTGTAATTTATCTTCCCAGTATCACAGATCACGTGTCTTTGGTTGAAGTATTTCAAATCATTGGTTATCTTTATAAAGCTATCATACATGCATAAAAACTAGAGCGCTGACTCGTGTACAAAGTGATGCCTGCTGGGCTCATCCGTGTTTGTGCACAAACCTATGGAAAACTCGAAATTAATTTTTGTTCGGCATTATTTTGTACGGCTATTTGCAAATCTGCGTCTGCATTCTAAAACGATACGTCAAAAAGCCGACACGCAAAGAACCAGAGCGCAAAGTCAGTAAATGAGCATTCATTTTGCTCTGCGCCAAAAATACACAAAAGCGCGCGCGCGTACCTATCCGTTGTACATGAATTTTGCTGTGACGTTTTTTTTTAATTGGATTTTATTGGTACCCGATGTGCACGACAGCTGCTGATCCAGAGCCGTCAATTCACTTACACCATTCATATCCATCATAAAGAGTGGAGAGGACATCGCGTCCGGGCATCGCGTCCAAAACGCATCTCGCGTATGCGTTTTTCAGGAGGGTAAATAACAAGCGTTGCAAACTTTGTTGCGTGCACTTTCAAACGGAGTTTTTAAAAACTGGTTGAGGTTATTTTGCTTCAATCGTCAGATTTTTAAAAAACTAAATTCTGCACTTGGAATGGCTAAATTTGGAAAGAATAATGTTTGAGCTTAGCCCCACTAGTTTGGCACGGACTCTCACTCCCACTCCATCCTTAGCCACACATCCGTATACGCAATGTCTTGTCGGCGTATTGAACATTTCGGCGCACCTATTTATCATCGTGGGCGCAATTTCTTTTGCACACGAACATGACCCTTGACCCTTCTGCTTTCCAAAAACCATTTATTGAATGATATCACTTAAATTATTCAGGTATTTTCCACAAAAAAGATTGTTACACTTCTGTATGCCACATGTTGGATTTCATAATTATTCATTATATGAATGAATTTCAGTGCAATATTTCCTGTGAATATGTAAAATTAAAATTAAGACTATTTCATTTCCTTTTATTGACAATGTTCTTCAGTGTTGGCTCATCGAAATCAGACGGAAAACACGTGGACAGTTTAGACATCATTATATTTAGGCCTACAGGCAAAACTTAATTGTGAGTCTTGGTGGAATTCTCAAATTTTTACACACTGAAGCAATCACGATTGAACAGACCGTAAGTGAAAATATTGCCTGAGCAAGACTGCGTACACAACAGGTGTGCAAAAAGATAAATAAAAAAACACGTACACAAACAAGTTAACATTATCGATTTTGAGTGAGTTATTTTAATAAGGAACGGGTCAGCTCCGAAAATGACGTTCTTGCATTTTCTGTTTATTTTTGCTTGTTTTTGAGAGGAAGTCCGAGGTTTAGCCGCTGTCCCATAAGAAAAAGGTTTTCTCCATACTCAATGTTGACTTAAATCGGCACACAGCATCACGCCCCTCCTGAAACGCAGCGCACCACCATTAGAGAAACATTCGCTTTAAAATAATCAGCTATGGATGTACATACTGCATCAAAAGACGCACTGACTTCCCGTATGTTGTACTTGGGCGTTGCATTTGGAAAACAAAATTAGATATCTATTCTCTCTTATTTTGAATGTTCTACAACATGGATTCAAAATTTCTGCGCCCAGGACGGTGACAAATTTTCTCCGCGCGGAGAATGAGAAGTTAGTTCTCTAGTTTTTATATATATATATAGCTCTGTGGTTGTCTTGATAAATTTTTGATGAACGAATAAAATGTAGTTAAACTCTTCAGCAACCAGGAAAGAAAAAAAGAAAAATATCGAATTGATAACCACGGCTTGTGTAATGCAGATAATTTTCCCACTGCGCTTCGTTAGCTGTGACCCCGTCTGACATATTTCCTTCACTGATATCTGTATCCCTAAAATGAAGGAAATTTCACTACCCAGAAAAGTAGCCATTTTGAAAATGCATCCCTCTGCAAAACGGCTAAAATAGCGCCACTTTCAGACCCAATTGATGCCAAATTGCTCAGAATTGGAAGCCCTGAGTCCGCGTCAGAGGTTCAGTGCCATATTTCTTCTATTCCCCAATCCCATGGGTCTGTTCGGGCGCTGAGCGACTCTTAAGAAACTCTGTTTTTTGTGGACGCCGTGTTTCTGGACTGGTCCCCGTCCCTATCTGCTACGAACAGGAACAAAAAATGTTTTGAAATGAAATTGACAGTCATTTGGTACGTATTCATCACATAGGCGCGCAAGTTTAAGCGCGTTTGACGCGGAGCACGCTGAATACACGCAACGAATTTAGGAAGTTTATGAAACGAGTGGCTCAGGTTTAGTCTTCACTGGTTCCGTTTGAGGAGACTCCGACCATGCCGACTGGTATCAGTAAAACCAAAGACTACGCCGAAGCCACCCGTTTCGTAAACGCCCGTAGTCTGGTATGCACATTGATTTCCAATGGGTATGCGTCTATTGGCGTTTTCAAAACGGATGGCTTGGGCTTAGCCTTTGGCTTCACTGGGTCCAGTTGGCATGGTCAGAGTCTCCTCAAATGGCTGGAACCAGCGAAAACAAAGCCTGAGCACTCGTTTCGTAAACGCCCTAAATCAAAAGAATAAAAATCTAGATGGGAAATGCATGCGCGCGAGCCATTGCTTGTGCAGAGAATTTTCATGTGCTAGAAGGTCACATGAACAGGGCGACGAGCAATGGGCAAAGATAAAGCCCGTACAAAAACTACATTGCACAGTTTTGGTCTTTTTGTATGCATTATATGCAGCCGGATACTGCCATTTAATATTTAAAATGCTATCCGTGTACATGTATGTAACGACGATATAAATCGCAAAATACAAAATAGTGCCTAGTTGAAATAAATATTACCTGTCCTTTGTTTTCACACAAAGAAATGTACAAAGAACTAATCTGTGAAACGGAAGGTCAAATTTAAAGTTCTTCTTAAACCTCTATATTAACCATAAGATCTCATTCTATACAAGGAACGTTTGCTCAAGGGCTACATAACATTCGGTGTGTTTATTGAATGTTGAATTTTTCTGCCAGGCATAAAATGTGAACTTGTATTATGGGAATTTTACTGAGCAGTGTCACGACAATTCACCCCAGAATTTTAAGTATATCGGCCTATTACATGGCCAGAAGTGCACCACAGTTGAAAACGAAGCTTTCGGATCATTGCTATACTCAATATGCTATTTGAATTCCGTCTCGCGATTTCACATTGGCCAGGCCAACACGAGCTCGTTTTCATAATGCTGAGGATCACTTAGACTGTATAGGTTTGGATGTTGTACGAATGGAACAAAGACTACCTGAGTCAATGGAGGCTTTGCTGCTCCAGTTTTGCTGGAACATTGCAGAGTGCAATGGTGTGGTGGGGATTTATTGTCCTTTTACAAGCACCAGTTTGGAATATAGTCGTCTGACTTTATTTCCTTGTAGCCCTTTAGTTGTTGTCTTACCTAAATCGCATGATCTGATTTCAAGTAGTGGTGGGCCACTTGCCGCATCAGATCAATCCCGTTGCTGGCCTTCACCAGTCGGGGCATCCCAGGCGTGCTCCAAGGAGAGGGACACATTACTTCCAGTCATCTCCTGAACGGTGCGATGTACTTTTACGGAGAGGAAGTGGGGCATTGAAGATGGCTGCTTGCTGTTACACAGACGAAACACCCCCCTCTGCAGCTGTACACACTACCAAGACATCTTGAGATGTGTATATCAGGCCCCCGTTATCGTGAGATTTATCATATGAAGATCTAATTAATTCAGGAGCAAGACCGGTCGGTTGTCACACAAGGGAATCAATGCACTTGACGCATTGGATCGTTTTTAGGAGCTTTCTGACTACATACCCTGCAATGTGTGTAATTACATTGCAATCGAAATCTGTGAGTGTGCCCGAAGATCGAATAGCGGATGGAATGGTGGTCGAAGTATCGGGTGTTTGTGGCAGTGCCGAACTCAGCATTATGGTGTCATCTTGGCTTGTTGCATTGGTGTTGGAAGATGGGTTAATGTGACACTTTTAGAAGTTGTGCACGTCTGTTTTGAGGAAGAGGAGGGTACAATATTATATTACATGTATTTGCAAACATTGTGCTACATCCATTTTGCAAGCATCTCCAACGTAAGTTAAAATCTTTACATCCTTTAAAATACATAATTGGTTAATGTCTCACTTGAACTGTGTGACGGAGGGATTATTGTTTTGTCCACCTCTACCCCTAATAGCACCAAGAGACAATTCAATGTGATCTTTGCTGCATTTGTAGGTTAGCAGGAAACTGGAAAACAAAAACCAAATGATGGGATCGATTGAATTGCTTCAGTGCAGTATTGAGGGCTACGTAATGTCATCAAATGTACCAGACCTACAATCCTGGACAACTCTCGTTGGGCCTCCAAGCCCCAGACCCCCTTTCAATGTTGGGTCTATGTGCGTGGTCTGCGCTCCAGCTAGGCATGACAACAAGTTGATCGGTGACTCCACCGATCAACTTGTTGTCATGGGGGAGGTGGCTGGAGAGCGTACGGCTATTGCCAAGTGTCCCAATAGTTTCGCCCAGGGTTGAAGGTACAAACACAGTTGACAAGGTACATGTACCTGACGAGGTACTGAGTTGAACCATGTCATCTGGAACAAGTTGTTCCTTTTTCGGACTGCGAACGATGCCCTTCACAGATGCAAATCTGGTTGTTAACTGCCTGTTTGTTTTCTGCAACTGTTTGTGGTGGTGCGCTCCTGAGCTTCCTCAAGGAGTCATCATTTGAGGACAACTGTATATGCATGCTCAGCCAGTACGTGCTCGCCAGAGCCAAACGCCTTATCGGCTAAGATCTGAGACAGGTCTTCCATAGGAGGGCTTTCTCTCTTTTTTGTTGGCGATTGAAGTCCAGGCTCGAGACAGAGATTTGGCTGAAAAACATGACAGTTTAACAAGGGAGACAGTGAAACCACAAACTTTATTCCATGCTTACGTAAATTTGACGTTGCATTAGATAATTCAATTGCCATTACCGACTTCAAGTGATCTGGATAGTCTTCAAATATGGATGGCACAGCATCTGTCTCACAGAAATGCTCTCCCCCATCGCACTTGAATGCATTCGTCAGGAAAGTGATCGCGGCAGAGTCTGCTGTTCTTTATAGGTTACCTTTTAAGACCTGTCTCTGCTGGTTCGCTTTTTTCTTTATGGCTAGATCTTCATCCGCTTTGGGTCTCCATAGGGGAATCTGTATTGAATGCATGGAAATAACCCCTCCATTTTACACGGTTTAGGGTATTGTTGAAGTCTACTAACAAAAGATAAAATTGCCAAATAGATGACCCTACAAGGAAATATATTGATTTTCAAAAACACGGGTAGAGCGTTTGGAGGTATAAGGGATTCCAACGGTAAATGGTGTTTGGTTAAAAAATGGGGGATCCAAAAACATTATTCATTCTTATCCTCTTGGGTTATCTTCTGGGATTGAAACATATCACCGCTGCCGGAGGAATGTTCTCCACCAGGGATAAAAAAGAGCTGATATTCGAGGTACCCTCTTAGGATGATTCGATGACGAAAATCCAAACTGATAGTTCTGAAATCTTTTGAACAGATCTGTCCAAATTAAAAAGCTTAGTTAGTGTTCACATGACCAATGGCTGCACCCCATTGATCTCCATTATGATGGAGATCAATGCTGTGCCCAGGCAAACCTGAGTATTTTACACGCTTCCGATCTATCCGTTTGTCTTTTGGTATCAATGAGTATGGTCTTCGTGTACACGCCAAATACGTGCAAGAACCCGTTGGAAAACTATACCATCTGTCTTTCTTTCGCCGGTGAGGGTGCACTTCATGTCAGGGTGGGTAGGGACCGGAGCTACGGTTTAATGTGTGCCATTAACCCTAGCAATTAAGTTGTTTTACGATTCGAAAAACTCCAAACTATATAATTATTGTAAAGCTTGAATTTTCTCAATGATATAAGAAACAAATAGATAAGTATGATTTAATGAGAATGTTACACTTAGCATGTAAATAAAATAGTAACAAAGAAAATGTTGATTGAAACTATTTTACAATGATAAGGAACATCTCATATAAACAAAGTGTTCTTACAGGCGAGAACTTGGCAAGGTACTACTGTGAAGACCGCTGGACTCCACAGATGGCAGTTCAGTCCTTGGCGGTGCAAAAAATGAGCTGCAACGGGAACGAAGACCGCGTCCAATAAGAATGACCAAGTTTGAGACGATACTGCGAGGGCGTGATGACCGTCGCAAATACGGGGACTTGATGATCCCACAAACTTGAACTGGATTCAGTTCACAAACTGCCTTTTCCGGATCAAGATTCAGCCCCGCACTTCACTTGTTCTGGACGAACTCTTCTTACAAGTGTCGCTCCACAGACGACTCTCCACCACAGGTTGAAATGGTGCAGAAGTCAACAAGTCAAAGACTTCTCACAGCCCACATATGGTAGAATTGCCTTCCAAAATTTCTCTTGCGGTGTGCATATCTCTCTTGCCATTTCCCTATTTTATAGTCTACAACTGTTCCAGAGATTTCTATCATTACGTAAGTTTCTCAAAGTACATTTTAAGCATTACTTAATCTTACGAGAAACTTCCAAAAAATCCATTATATAACTAGAAATATCGTTAGTTTTCCCGCACGTACGACGAGAATGTTCATGACTACTCATTACTGTGGCCTGGGGTCAAACGCAGGTCACACACAGAATCACGTGGGCGGTACCATTACATAATTTGCCACACGTACAGAGATTGTGCGCGTAAACATAACGGTGTCGAATATCTATTGCAATGCTTCGACAAGATTGTGTTTCAGAGGGAAGTTACTGTTTTAATAGCGCTTTCAGTCACTCAGGCTTTGCCCCAGTAACTATAAGTTTATTCATAACCTTTATTATTGACCTTTATTAATCAGCATCACATTACGGAGTTAGTTAGGAACAAGGTCCCGTTTTAGAGGCAGGAGGAAGCCGGAGTACCCGGAGAAAACCTGCCAGACCGAGTATATGGACTGGAAACCAAATGCACATGAAGCCTTGGCTAAGCTGGGACTCGAACCCAGACCTCATTGGTGCAAAGCGAGGACAGAACAGCTACGCTAACCCCCGCCCCCTTCTGTGGGAAGGGCGAATAAAACACATACCTACCTATTTTTAATGATTATCATCGATAAATGATTTCATGGCAATTTATTTCAAATCCGTGGTTACTGTGTATTTAAGTTTCAAATAAATCAACAATTTATGGTGAACTTATGGATAAACCCATATTCTCTTGTCCAGGCAGTGCAATGCTGCCCTCACTGAATAGAAATGCACAGCGCCTGTTGAGAGACCCCAATCTGGCAAAGATTCATTGTAGCAAAATCTAGGAACTCAAGGAAGGAGGCCTTGTCCGTACTGTTGTCCACCAAGGAGAGACCGGAACCAGAGTCGCAATGGTATATTCCACATAATGTGTGCCAGAATGACAAGTCCCGCCTTGTCTTCAATTTTGCCTTTCGAGGTGAATCCTTGAACGAAAACCTTCAGGCCCTACTCTTGTGTCATCATTAGTTGGTGTCCTCCTCTGATTCAGAAAACACGCAGTGGCCATATGTGGGGACATCAAGACGAAGTTTCAGTGCACTTTGGAAGCCGACCGATCTATGCTAAGCTTTCTCTGGAAGGAACCCGACTGTGATAGGGTACCTGAAAAACTTGAATGGAACGTCCTTCCATTTGGGACAACATGCAGTCTGTGCTGTGCATCCTTCGCTCTCCAGAAGCACGTAAGGAAAACGTAGTGGAACTAGACGTTCTTCGTCGTAGGATGTAGAGTCCTGGAGGCTTTTCATGTAGAAAGTTGTCTTGATGGAAAACCCACAGCTGATGAGGCCAAGCAGCTTTTGGGAAAGTTGTGTGAAGCCCTTTGTGCTGGCGGACTCCCAATTGTGAAGTGGGCCAGTAACAAGCTTGCAATGGTCGCCGACCTACCATGTGAAGCTCTGTCAGACAACACAACTTCAGCAGTGATACTCCAGAAGAAGTCGCCTTGGGTCCTCGCCGGAATTTTGAGAGGAATGTCCATCCTTACCTGCAGGGCAGTGCTAAGTGACGTCATGTTTTGTGTAAGAAAGGATCCAGCTGGCTATC
>NW_019091463.1:867161-885164 GCF_001949145.1 Acanthaster planci
GACACAGGAGAAAATTCTTGGGAAAAAGTTTGCCAAAATTGTGCATGAAGGATTAATTGATTCAAGTATAATAAACCTTGATTTGCCTCAAAATTCATGTACTATTTCTTGGAATACAGGAAACTTTACATAAATAAGCAATTGAGTCAAGTGTGATAAACCTTGAAACAAGGAGCAGCGCAAAGTGGAACTTGGCTAATTTCACACATCAATTTAGTCACTTTTCTTTTACCATTTCTTGAACAAACATCAGAAAATTTTGTATACTATTTCATTTATGATGTCTTGGAGTACAAGAAACTTTGCATAAGTAAGCAATTGATTTAAGTGTGATAAACCTTGAAACAAGGAACAGCGCAAAGTGGCACTTGACAAATTTCACACATCACTTTAGTCTCTTTTCTTTTGCCATTTCTAGAACAAACATCACACCGTCTGTATAATCTAGCTCGTTTTCCAGTTGGGGGAATTTCTGCAGCAAAATATCTTCCTATCAGTCTACCTGGACCAGGAAGACGGGTTGGTCTACCTCTAGATCAATTCACTGGCAAATTTGGTGCACGCAACTCTGAAATTTCACTCACCAACATATGTCTAAATGTCAAAAAACTGTCAGTGCCAGCAATTTCCTTATACACAAGATAAGAGTTTACAAGAGCAACATCAAGCCAAACAAAGAACACTTTCTTATACCATTTGATTGATTTTTTGACGGAGCGGTGTGACGATGCCAGCTGGTCTGCAATATCCACACCCTTCATCCCCTCGTTGTAGTAGAGTTCACACTTGGGTTTCTCCAAAGCGATGCCGTTACGGTTCAGCTTGCCAGTGTCGGCCATCTCGGCTGTGTGCATCATGGACAGCATACGGACATCTTTTTTGTCTCGCCAGACCAAGGCGAGCAAGCCTTTGATGCTGGAGTGGTGAACAACATCCCCTCTCTCAAGTTTCAAGGAGCACAAGTCCTTGGGCATATCTTGACGATTTTGTCTCACCGGCCCGACCGACGACGTTCGTCTTCTGGTCGTGTAGTTTGAGGTACAGTTCTGGGCTGCTGAACCAGTTGTCCAGGAAAATGGTGTACCCTTTGCCAAGAAGATCGGCATTCAAGTCAAGTATGATTTTCGTACTTGCCAGTCCAGCAGTCTAGTCTTGACCGGTGTAAATCTTGAAGTTCCAGGTGCAACACCCATGCTGTGGCAGACTCGACACACCTTGATGCCAAACCTTGCACGCCTCTTGGGGTTGTACTGCTTGAACTTCAGTCTCCCTTTGAATTTCCAAAGGGACTCGTCGGTAGTAATGTTGCTGGACGGAAAGTAGACAGACTTGAACTTCTTGGTCAGTTCGTCTACCACTGGGCGGATTTTGTAGAGTCAATCAGTCGCATCTGCACGGCTGTTATCAACGAAATGCAGATAGGCCAACAAGTCCATAAATCTGTCCCGTGGCATGGTATCAAGAAAAAACGGAGTCTCAAGTATTGAGTCTCTCGTCCAGTAGGACTTCAGGTTGGGTTTCGGGATCAGTCCCATGACTATCATCATGGACAGGAACACCGACATCTCGTCAGGTGTTGTGTCGAACCAGCTTCACCAATTTATTTGGCCACAGGTAGCTGTTCTGGGCATTGCAGGAGTCCTTGAAAGCATTTCATATGAAGTCTACTTAAAGCCGTGTGCAAACAGTGTTCTCTTTTGATTGGAAGATTTTTTTTTCGTTCACCACACACGTATCCTGCATAGAATTCAGTTCAATTCTTGTCACATTTCAAGCAGTTCTGACATGGTTGATTGAACTGCTTTGTGCTCAGGATTTCTTGGCCATCAGTAGTTAATAAATGATGTTTGCCAATTTCCAAAATACTTAGCCACATCAAGAAATGAATAATTTCATTGATTATAATTTTCTGTTTAGTGTTGCAATAATATCCGCTCAGTGTCATTCAAATGAGGTTACCCCTAACCAACAATAGCGGAGAAAAAATTGTAAAATCAATGGAAACTTTGGCGGTCTTGTCAAGTTGCTGTGGAATTGTCCCTATAGTGAAGTTGTGCCTTAAAGCATGACATGATGGACTCCATCACCTGATTTATTATAGAATTTTGAATATTTAATTTTTCCCATAGGTTTCGTATACTTTTCTCAACAGCCAGATTTCGGCATTTATATCAATCTGACTGACTTCATGTTAGGTGCACATTGTTGTTCCACCAGCTAGAGTCCTAGAACAAAATCGTCATCTTGACGTCATCAGGTGTCACGGGACATGACATTAAAGGTGCCAACTTTAAAGCCATTTTATGTACATGTACATATATCTCCTGAAGTACATGTCTGATTTAGTTGAAACCTTGTAGATAGATAGAAAGGAATGTGTTATTGACAAAAATTGAAATCAATTGATTTCCAATTTGGCTACAGAAAGACATTTTTGCAATGATGCATTGGCAAAAGCGCATTATTATTTATCTCCATCAATGATGGCGCCCTCTATTGACAGTTTTTTGTGGAAAGAGCAGGCAGCCCGTGGCTGCTGCATTTTTTTTTTAATTCTGTGATCACTTTAAAGAGATGATCACCTCAGCTTGGAAGTGAGATCACGCATTTGTATTTCATTGCAACATAATAGGAAAGGAAGGGGGAAATGGCGAAAGGAAATTGTATGACTTCATTTCACTTTCACTTAATATTCTTTGAATTTATTGAATTTTTAAAACAAAATGACACTGATTTTTTTCTTTATTTGAGAGGTACAGTATTATTTCAATTAAGCAAGTTCCTCACTTGGTCTGGGTCCCTCTTTCGATAAGTATTTTTGTGATTAAAAGTGTGAAGCAATCTGAAAAATTGAACAAGTTACCTTTTCCCAGTGACTCTCTTTCCCATTCAATCATGAGTTTCAATTCTTCCTAAAGAACAATATTCATTGGGTGACTGTTCCCTCAGTGCGTTCTGAACCTGCGAGGTCAGGGAATGGAATTGTGTTTGTACATGTATTTTGCTGGCGATCTTAATGAAATTAGCCTCTTTTGTTCAACACGATTTTCCTTTCAAGTTTTTATTTTAATTATCTTCCAGTTCAAGTTGAAATAGACCATGTTTCTGTCCATGGAAGTACATGTAGCTCCACCTGCATATTTTGTCTTGATTTTTATCTGCAAAAAAAAAAATTTTAATTTTCAGTATTATTTATTTCTCAGAAGTCTTTGTCAAAAGTTTTGATTAACGCTCTATAGAAATAAAACAACACAAAATGTGTTGAGATATTTATTTCACACTCAAAGAGAGGAGTTTCAAATCACATATTCTATTTGGCCAACCGCTAGGAATTTTGAGAAACTCTTTTATCCGCTATTCCTAGCCATGACACAATATCAAGTCCAAGACAAGCCACGAGCAGGTAGAAATGTCATCGTTTTGGCTCATTAACGTGTCAACTAGTGCAAAAAAATCTCTTCACCCTCCAGCGTTTGTTAGGATCGACAGTCTACATTACTCGTGACAAAAGGCTACATTTCTTTGAACTACTTTTCAGTTTAAATTCCACTTCAGCTGTGTTATAACCCTCAAATTATGACTAACCTTCACACACAAAGTCCACACAATGGCAACGAAGTCGATGGCATATGAGCGAATGCATGACACGGCGCACTGGGCCCAACACCATCAACAGCAGTCACATTCAGTAGACTCTACATATCTCAACAGTAGTGGGCGCTGCTCATTGTGCTCCAAAACCGTCAATTCCTGGCTGAAGACGGCTCAAAAAGTTGGGTTTTTTGGCACAGTGATGAATTGCGCAACTTTTCCTCTTGATTCTGTTTGTAGCCAATTAATCAGTCAACCAATTTATGAATAAAATAGACTTCTTTTCTTTTCATTTCATACTGTTTCATATCACTAAGGCCAAGACATGTACATGTACCTTGAGACCTCAACTTTCTGAAAATGTGTTATCTAAAAATGCAATCTAATTTTTAGTCTAAAATTTAATTTGAAAATATTTTTTAAACCATGAAACTTTTCGGTCTGAAAAGGTGTCATTCATTATGGTGTGCTTCATTTTGTCTTTGGCTCGACTAGAATGTTTACTTTGCAATCATCAGAGGTATCCTGGAAATGCCAAACGATCAGCCCTTGGCATCCCAATATCTCCTTGTAACTGTTCAAATTGGGGAAAAAAATACTAAAAGGCCTACATGTACATGAATACTCTGTCAAACAGGTGACAGGTAAGTTTGTAAGGCTGTTACATTGTACATATTCAAAGGAATTCTAATGATTGGGTAAAAAGTGAGTTTGATTCAGTTCAGTCAGCACTATTTGAATAATTCTTTTAATCATAAAGCATGCCTAAAGAGTTTGCCTCAGCAAATTTCTGTGAAAAACCTGTCAGAGAAGATTTAGCAATGAATCACCATGATCACAAGTTAATCGCAAGTCATGCGATCCAACTGAAAATATTCTCACTAATCATTAAGTCAGTAGATTTGGTTTATTGTTAAAGGGACAAAAAAAATCACAAGGACAAAAAATGTTGGTTTACAATAATTTAAACCTTAACAATGATTATTGAAAAAGGTATACGCATAAAAGTTACACAAAAGAAATGATATTACAAACAAGTTGACACACAATTTAAAATTTGATTAAGAAAAATAACGATTCAAACATAACATCAGAATTGATCGGGGGTAAAAAAATAGCATTAAAAATATTATAACACAGCAATTACTAAGAATTGATTAGTCGGATCATAGAAGGGATAGGGGATTTTTTTTACCGTTGAGTTTTGATCAAAGGCATTATCAAATGGTTTTTAGTTTCGAAGAGTCCATTCGGTGAGGGTGGACCTTGAATTTGGGAGCAGTGAACAATGTCTTTCGGAAACTCACAATTCTTTGGCATATTGAATAGTAAGGTCAACATGTGTGTCTGAGAGCAATTTGATATAAAAATTGAGTGCATCTGTATATGGTGAAACATTTTGGTAAGAAGTTATGCGAATTGCATGTTTCTGGACTCTCTTGATATTTTCAACGTGATTGCAGACCTGAGGACTACACCACTGCACCATAGTCAAGTACAGAATGTGTTTTATAAAAAAGATCATTAGTGTTGATACCTTTTTTCTTCAGTTTACTTAAAATATAAGTCTACGTGGGGTATTCACAATGAGTTGCTGAACCTGCTGGTCCAACCAGAGGTCATCTTGGATGATTTTTTTCAAGTAACTCGATAGATGAAACAAGCTCAAGTTGCACATCGTTAACTTTAAGATGCCAAGGAGGCAGTGGATTATGCAAGAAAAAGAAATGCAAAGCTTTGCATTTAACAGGATTAAGTATCATATCATTTTGGAACACCAATCGGCAAGTAGACAGATACATGTACATGTATGTGATTGAATACTTGATTGTTGCTTGTTTATAATATCAAGAATATGCAGATCATCAACACATTTCCAACAATTTGCTGGTGTCTCTGAGCAGCATCGTTTACCATGACGAGAAAAATTATGGGACCTAATTTCGTGCCTATGGAACACTACAAGTGAGATTAAGAGGTGTGGAAGTGGTGACAAGAAAACAAACAGTTTAGGAACGATTTGACAAAACACTGCAAAGCGTTGGAAGGAGGGATCTATCAACCCCTAGCTGAATAAGTTTTGTGTGACTAATGTCAAAAAATCATAAACGAAAATTGAAAAAAATCAATTTCCTTTTTTTTCAATCTCAGACAACAAATCAAAACATATTACCTTATAATTTCAATGTGACAGGCATTAGACTGACAGTAAAACTCTTGAGTTGGGCAAGTAGTACATGTTCCATGTGCTGAACTGCTATGTGAGACCACTCATGTCACAGCCCACCACGCTCGCAGTACAGCCCAGGTGGTCTGCAAGCGTGGTAGTGTCAGCTTTCTTCCCACCAATGACAGGTTCCGTTTGGACTGAGCATGTAGTTATTCAGCAAGCTGTGGCATTATCCCAAAGTCTTTTGTCTTCAATGGAAAACAGATAGCCCCAAATCTCAAATTTTATCAAATCATAAATCAAATCGTTCATTTCGCTTGTCTGGCACAACTTAGACCACCTGAAATGACTAGTTATGCCATAATTTGTTGCTTAAAATTGTGGACTTGTGCAGTGCATTAGTTTTTGGAAATCACTCTTATTTCATATAATAAAATGTGGCGTAAGTGGAGTTACGCCATTGCGTAAAGTTTCATAAAATCTGCTGGTGATCAATGTGTCTCTTAATTTTAGAAAGCAGTGCTTTTGTCCATGTACAATATTGTTTTATATTTGATCCATCTTACATGTGATCTATCTTTGCACTCTTTACCTGGAAGTACATGTATCACACTCTTACTACAGTAAATAGTGTAAATGCATTATGAAGCGAACATATTCATGCAGATTTACATGCAGCAAGTGGTAAATGGCCAGCCTACAGGAAATCATTGAAATATCAGCATGCAAAGTATAGTTTACAGAGATGCAATCCTTGGAATCTTTAATAGTTTTCCAAAACATGCTGTATGAATACGTTTGTGGACCCTCAAAATAAATAACATGCTTGATGTGATGAATTGCAAACTCACACTGATGTTTCAACAAGGAATGGATAAAAATTACACTTTTAACAAAGGTACATTTACATGAATGTCTGTTTTATTCCAGAGGAAATGGGCAGTACTGTCTATCAATCAAGACATTGAAGGTACAGTGCAAGTGGGATCAAAATAGTGGAATATTCACCTTATTTACCCCCCCCGGCCTGAGAAACATCCAGGCTACATGTATAAATGCATGTTGCCATCAAAATGCAAACATTTGATGGAACATAACATATTATTATTCATGTAATATAACATTTACGATTTCATGCTGGAGTTATTTCACAACAAACTGCCTCAATCACAAGATTATATTTGAATAAAAACTATTGGTTCTGATAGAAACATAGCAGTTTTTAAATGAAGTCTAACACCACAGACGTGACAAACACTGGCTCTTGATAACTATTTGTACAATGCTATATCATCGGGCTTTGCTGTAGAATGATATATGCTATAGTGATGTGCCATTGACAACTTGGTAAGCCATTGATATCACATGGTATACCAGATGTTTTGTGTGCACAAAATCGAGGGAACCACTGAAGCTTGACAGTTTGACTGTGATCTGCTCTTTCGATGATACACTTACATTGCCCTATCATGCGTTCTTGTCCCATATGCAGCTGTCAGTGACAGTCATTGGGGGTTTACATGGCCTGAACATTTATTTTGGTTCATTGTGCTGCCACTCAGTTTAATGAATCAGGCAATAAAGTGTGCTGTTAATGATGTCATGAAAATGCAGCCTGTAGCTCACTTGTCCAGTTTGTAACAATTGATTGCCATGCTGTTGGCTGGGCATACGTTTGTTTTATACACACACTGTATATATACATGTACATGTATATATGAATGTCTTTTGATATCAATGACCATCTTTATATTGCAATGAATCTTAGTTTTCCTACATTTAATCACCTTGCACACTTTTTACTGCAGTAAAACCCTATGAATTCAACAAAAGCACACAACTTATCGGATGTATTACTCTGGAGGTGGACTTCTTGCAGAAGAAAAAGTAAGTTTTTAATCAGATCAATTCAGTTGAATTCAGTTCAATACTGTTTAGTTTTATCCAGTTTTGGCCTAGGAACCAATATCCAAAAGACAATTCAATTAAAACTTTTATAAAACTAAAAACATCACATTTAAAGGCAGGTAGTACAGAAGTTTAGTATGCAGACATACATAACCAAGGAAACAGGAACAATTCAACAAAGTGGACAGGCACATGCACCAACTACTGAAATGTTGACCATGTAAGGGGTGGGACATAAATAAGGGAATAAATACATGCATGTAAAACTAGCTGGTAAATATCTTCAAACATGCCCCCCCCCCAATGCTTGTGCTTCCGGTTTCCTGACGGACCCTAAACTTTTGACACCAACCTAACATTTTTATTGACAAGTTGGAAAAAACAATTTTAAAAAATTGATAAATACCTCAGTCTCCCTATTCAACAACATGCAACTTGACCACATATTAACATTTGATAATGCCCACTAAGAAGTGTTAATTCCCATTGTGTAAATCACATGCTGACACCTGGGTACAAGACAGTTTAATCAATTCTAATTGGTCAAGAGTCTGTGTGCACGCGGTTCACCACGCATGTGCCAATTGGACGATTTTGCACAAGGAATATTCCATAAATGGATGGGGTTGTTTGGGAAACTGAAAGTAAAATTCTAGCTCTAAATTGCTGGAAATTCATCCTATATTGCCTTTTTTTATGCTCTGACTGAAAAGGTATTTGTGAATGGGAATAAATACTGCATGTGCTTAGCCGGTGTTAAACTAATGTTTAAGACCGGCTCAGGAGACTGAATGCTGATATTTGCCCTTGCCTGCGGCTCGTGCATTAGTTATGTCCATTTTCCTGAGCCAGTCCAAACTCATATTTATTCCCTTAGTAATAATAACAATTAATCCTGTAGTCTTCTGTCTTCACAAAACACCTCTCACAACCGTTTTCACCTAAAAAAACTTGTATGTTTCCCTACGTACATGGACATTTGCAACTTTTGAAAGAAACTTTCATTATTTTCACGAGTTCTCTTCCGGTGTCACTGTTGCGGGAGTGAAAACATGCTCAATGATACACAATCCGTTGAAGCAATGCTGCACTGGTTCTCACATACAGTCTATGCATCCTGCCAAAATAGTGTCGTTACACCTTATTGTTTTTTCCTATTTTTGTTCCTTGGCCATTGTCAAATGCCTAGCTTCTGCTTATGCCCAATTTAAGTAACACGAACTGACAATAAATGTTATAACCATTTGTAATCCAGAGGATTGCATGGCAAGAAAATTTGAACATTATGTTTCACAACAAAAAATCTTCAGTACTTTGGGTAATTTATGTCTCAACTGTGAGGTGCATAAAAGCCGAATATAAATAAGTTGGTGCACACATTACACTTCATCTCAACTATTCAGGCTTAGTCCAGAAGTTTACATTTATTGCTCTGTTTTCATGATTTTAAATTACAATTTATTGAAATATATCTGTAGTTGAAACTTTATACACAGTTCTGACTTCAAAAATCCCTTGGCTTCAAAATGCACCCACTTTTGGTAGAACATTTTAGCCTCTGTGATCAGAAAAAATTACATTTCAAAATTGTCTAATCAGCAAAAGTAAATTGGGGAAAGCAGGCAATATTTGAATCTATTCTCATATAATGGTTCTAAATTACAATTCATTTAAAAATGTCTTCTTAAAGCATTATAATTACTTTCTTACCCCATATTTCTCTGAGCTTTAAAACCCACCCACTTTGGGATGAACACTGTAGCTTCTTTGATGAAACCAAAAACATTTTGACATTGTAGCATCAATGCAGATCAGAAGTAGAGTTACATGTATGTTGCTACCCAGGGGCTGGTACTTAATCAAGTGTTAAGACCAGCCACCTGACAAGCTGTTGACAAATAGGAATGACTATTAAACGTTCCTAGGTATAAATTTATGAATAAATGTTTGATACTAAAACACATGTATATCTATTTGTGTCTGTTTTTGAGGGATGCCTGCTCACTTAGAGCATTTTCTAAATTAGTGAATTTGGCTTAGACTTTGGTTTCATTGGTTCCAGTCAGAACTTGAACATGTGGTTTTAAAAATTTTCAAAATGGCCGGAACCAACAAAACCAAAGTCTAAGCCGAATCCACTCATTTGAAAACACTATTAGAATAATATGACCCGCGCTAGTGTGTGGGCCCCATTACCCACTTCAAAAGAAAAGTGACAGAAACATGCTGGTTTGTTTGAGTTTACTGGCTTAAGAATCATTAGACATACATGTGCATTGTACGGTACATGTACATGTATGTACATTGTACAGTATATGTATGTAAATACTATGTCCATGTATTTGTGAACAGGACCCAAATTTCTTTATTAATTTTTAAGTAATTTTCCCAAGTTAACAGCTCTTCATCTATATATAAGTCAGAAATTTACACTTGTGGATATAGCCAATTCACATTTCACAGTATCTGACAAGGTCATTCTGTGGTCTCAACCATATTGGTTTGGTAAGAGTTATTTGATAAGAAAACATTTGTTTTGCTTTATCCTACAATTGGTTGCATTAAATACATCAGCATGTACATGGGATACATGGATTTCAGTGAAATTTGTTCGAGGTCAGACAAGCAATTCAATGTGGAAAGATACTTTTTGGGTGCCTCACTCAAAAAGCAAAGTTACACAAACTTATTTTTTAAAAACCTCATGAATGGTTTTAAATCCTTTTTAAAGTTCATGTATTTGTTGTTTTTATTCCCAACAGTAGCACACCTGAAGCCTACGATACAGACATGATGGCTGCAGAGTTCAATATGGCCTTCTCTGAGCATGCATTTACTGTAGGACAACAGGTACTCATGGTGGAATGTACATGTACATGACTAAAATTGGTGTACCAGATTAATGTGACAAAGTTTGCCTCTGCTGAGATTGATTGGTAGTCAAAACCAATATCTGTTTGGAGTATGGAAATTACAGCTCATATCAAAGTGCTTCAAGTGACATATAAAGGCTAACCTTCCAAATATTCAACTGTGACCTGTTCCATGTTCCTTAAAATAGCCACTGAGTCACTGATGGAGGCTAGGATACCACAAGTAAAGGGGAGGGGGATGTGCATTTTCGACATAAACATTTTGTGGAAGTTTTCATTTCATGCCTTTTGGCCATAGAGGATGGAATGGACAGGATGGACACTTTTTACCTGTTCCTTTGACTGCCTCTGCCATGCTTTATTGCCAACAAACTGCTTTAGGCCCATTCACAAGCTCAATTTACTAGACCAGCAAAACGTGTATTTTGCTCATTGCTAAGGAATATCTACACCTAGTAATAAACAATTACAAGCCTTTCCAACATGATTGAAATTGACCGGGCTAAACTACCAATAACACAATAACAAGTTTATATATAGTACATAAACTACACTCATTAGAAGGGCCTTACTTTTGGCAATATTCTCTTATACATGGCATCACGCATTTAAATAAGTGAAAAGCATGTAGAAAGATACATGTAACTAGAAATACAAGTATGATCGGTCCAATACGCCAAAGGATGGTCTGCCCAATGAGGCTAAGAACTACAATAATTAGTTGGCAAGCAGACGCTGTAAGATGTACCAAAGGACTGCTTGTCTTTACTGCTTTACTTTACTAACCATCTATGCCTGCCCCTTACCACTCAAGGTACAAGAGTTAAGCTTATGGAAAATTCCTCTGAGCCTGAGGTTAAGCAAATGCTTACTCTAACGTGGCTGACCATGCACATAAACTGTGCCCCCCCCTCACTTCTGAGATACGGGCTGTGCACTACATGATATAAGTAAACTGAAAGTGATACCTCCAAACAGGACATTGGGCAGAGTCCCTCTCCAACCAAGCGGGAAATAAGGACCACCCTGTCTCCTTTATACTCAAGTTATATGGGATACCACACAGTATAGTGCAGGGTGTCATTTATGAGAGCCACAACACAAACACCTAAACATAGATTGAAATAAGCCTGCAGAGCATAGCCCACTCCCTCGAGATAAGAGGGGGTAATCCTGGGAAAATGTCCCTCAAGCCTGAGATCGAGCGGATACCTCCTTTCACCTAACCTGCAGTAGTGATGTGCTAAAGGACCCCCTTCTTGCATATAGCATTGGTACATGTATATGTACATGGAACATAGGCAATATGCGACCTGTCATGCATAAGAACAATGCACCTTCCCGCAGTACAAAAAAAGAGGCAAAAGAGGAAATGGAGAGCAGCAGCTCGTGCTTCCTGTGCAAGCTGCAGGAGAGACCGTCACTCGAGAGTGGAACTGTTTAGCCACGACCATTGCTGCAGGTAATGTGACAACTCTTGGCACCATTCCATCGTCTGTACAGATGGACGGATGAAAACCAATGATGACAACATGCAATTAAGGTGAACTATACCAAGTCCACAATTCTCAAAGCTGAACTACACCAGGTCCATCCGAAGAGAACTAACAGGTTCACAAATTCTCCAGGGGAACTATACTAAGTCCACCTCAAGTGAACAGACATGCTGACAAATCCTCTAGGGGAACTACATGTATACCAAGTTCTGCAACCTCTTCCTTGTAATTACCATGTACCAGGATGAAGTTGTTAGTTTTTAAACATGCACAGACAAGGTAGAACAGATCCTTACCCCCTACTCAAAAGGTACTGCCTACTCAAACTGAACTGCTGATCACTACCCTTACTGAAAACATGCTGCACCTCTACTCAAAAAGGTATTGAGTTCTCGAAAGATACTACAGATCACTGCCCCGACTCAAAAGGCACTGCCCACTAAAAGGGCACTGCCAACCCAAAGGTTGCAGCAGATACTGGTAGCTGCCCCTACTCAAAAGGTACATGTATTGCTTGCTCGAAGGTGCAGCAGTCATTGCCCTACGCAGATACTACTGTGTACTCAAAAAGTACATGTACTGCTGATTGCTACCCTGCAAACCAAGAAAAGTTATTGGCTATGTTAAGTATAGATATCTCTTCTACAGGTATCAAGTCATGGATGGTGGGTGGGTATTTTGAAGAAACCTAGCTTGGCAAAGCAACAACGAAACCTGAAGGGGTGGCACGAAAAGGTTGCAGAAGACCATGCATCTCGTGCCCTGAGTGGGTGGTTGCTAAATGCTCGGTGAAGCTGAAGCTGGAGAGGCCGCATGTAAAGCCAACACCATGGGATGAGGTCGATGAGGCTGGCCATCAACCTGAGAAGATGAAGCCAGGCCCAGGCCCCTGGAACAGAGTGACGCACTGGATTAGGTTGTCCACGCACTCGCCCGTGGGATTAATGATGCTACGGCACAAGTCGTGAACGGCCCCAAGGAAGGTTGGCATTTATGACCGGCTCGGTCTGGATTTGTTGTGATTGATCTGGAAACCCAGGCAAGATGCAAGAGCATATGTCACTGTTATCACCGAAAGAGCCTCGACTTCAGAATGTCCGACTATCCACCAGTCCTGTAGATACTGCAATATCAGGATGTCGGAATGACGTAGGTGGGCTGCCACCACTGGGAGCGTTGGAAAGGCGGAAGGGTAGGGCGCAAAACCAGATGGCGATAGGAGAAGCGGAGAAATCAGCGATGTTGCGTGTGAATGGGGATGTGTAGATAAGCGCCCTGCAAGTCTGTTGATGACACCCAAGCTGGAACGGGAACTGACCGCAGAACAGTATGGAGCGTCTCCATTCAAAATTTCTTTGGCTGGATGAAGACATTGAGTGGGTTCAAATTAAGGACCGGTCACCACTTCCCGGGTTCTTTATTTGGCATGAGAAAGAATGTTGACATGAATCCCTGTTGAGTGAAATCTGGTTGAACGGGTACAGTGATGCGCTTTTTCAGCAGAGCAACAATTTCTAACTCCATAGCCTGCCATTTGGATGGGTCTTTTTGGATTGGAGTCGGTCAGATCACACTGAGGCCCAGGAGCATTGAAGGAAGCAGGGCATGGTCATCCCCCACCTGAAGAGAGAGGCCAATGAGAATGAGAAGTCTGCAGTGGTCGGCAGGTTGGCGGGGGTAGTCTGGGCAAGGTGGCCTCTGTGATGCTGTTAGTGCCACCTTACAAGGAGGCTCAGCCGGTTAACGGAAGGAGATCTTGTGAGCACTGTTGATACGTTTGACCTCACTTTCCAAGAGGCTGACGAACTGGCCTGCGAATAGATCCTTGGCTAACAAGGGGAGACCTCTAAGTGCTAATTTTACCGATTCATGCTGGTTATTTATGGCTTCAATACAAGACTCCCAACGAGTCACCGTAGCTCAAAGAGAAACCCGAGTAAATTGTTGAAGGCCTGTAAGCAAGGTGTCATCAAGGCTATGAAAGGCAATGGTAACAAACTTGGGAGAGATGTCCGAGCCCATCTCACAAGCACGAGACCAGAATTCTGTCAAAAGGAGAAGGAAGAACATGCAGCGAATACCTTGAATACTTCAATATCCTTAAGTACTACCTCGAAACGCTGGAGAGTCTTGTCAGGAAAAGCGTTACTGGACTTTCTACTTCATGGATAAATCTTATCTTTAAGCACCTCGGGCACCGAAAGACACCGGTAGGTATCGTTATCACCCAGAGAAAAGTTGAAATTAGACCGAGAACAATTGCTGCAGTACAAGGTCTTAGCTTTGGCGAGCTTGTCCATGGCCTCCATGCATGCACAGTCAAGAGGAAGCTCAGGGGAAAGAGAATAAGAAGATGATGACCCCGGAAGGCAACACATAAATGTAGGTTGAGTCTGATCTTCCACTGGAAGAGAAGGAGTTGGAAGTCCCAGAGTTGGAAGATCATTTCACGTTGGAGCAGGCAAAGGCGGGACTCAGCAGGAGAAAGATCATTTAAAGAAACAGGCTCCTCCTCATCAGGTGACTGGTACCAGGTCAGGTACCATGGGAGTATACCTCAGTAGACACCAGTCGAGAGGGCCGAGGGGACAAAGGAAGGTCCCACTGCCCCATGTAAGACTTTGAACGAACCAGGGCGGGAAATAAGGATCTCGATCAGGATGAGCAGAGGGTGGTTGGTGGGAGTAATGCTGAATAAGGGTCGAAATAGACTCCATAAGAGCCTGCAGTGTATCCTTGCTGGACGGAGAGCCCGATGATATCTTGGTCGTCTTCTTGGAAGATCACTCGGAAGAAGGAGAACGGCTAGGCCACTTACGCATCTGCCCCGTTACATCTCTTGACAACTGAGAAGAATCCTGGGTGGGAGAAAGAGCTGTAGGATTCTCCCGCTAAACCCAAATCGGAGAGCGACAAGTGGGTATGGCATCCCTTTGAAGGGGACCAGCAATGGAGGGTGGCTGAAAGCCCCAACGTACATTTAAGAGAAGGCCTAAGGGCTCAGAGCCTCTGGGTGAAAAACGGGCCAGAGAAACCACAGAGGGCCCAGTTCCTGTCACCAAGGTATGACTAGGATCTCAACCAGGATAGGAACGGGTAGGAACTGCCATTTCCTTGGCAGAAGTGGTTGGGCGAGAAGCCATAGCAAATCCCAACCAAAAATGAGGTCTGGAAACACCTGGAGAAATGTCCCACGATGTCGGGCGAGCCATGCCCGGTCAAACCCAACTGAAAGGTAGTAAAAATTCACGGCCACCGTTAATGACAGAGCTCAGCCAGCAACCACCGGCAAGAAACCATGCTGCGCGAGGTGCAAACAGCCTTGAAGAAAGGGCCAAGTAGTATGTGCTTAAATGGTAAGCCGCCACCGACCAGTGCCCACACCAAAGGGTGCCGATTCATTCCCAAAGCTGCCTGCATAAAGGGCGTACTTGCACACGCTCCAACCGTGAAGGAGCGGAAGTGGGCTAAATAGTTGTCTACGTAATGTCTTATGCCATCAGTGAGCATGGACCTAAATGACCGCACCACTGTTCTTACTAACCTGCAATCCCTGGCCCTTGAACAGGAGTGAAGGTCTTAAAGTCTCCCTCTAGAACTTGTATCTAAAACATAGAAAGGGAAATAAAATACAGAGAGAAAAAAGGGAAATACCGAGATCCAGGCGGAAAACAAATAGAACGACGATGCAGAACAAATACAAATTAATGAGACAACTGCTATTAGTATGTTCTTATGAGAAAACTAGTACAGTATATACATGAATGCCACAACTTGGGCGAATTAACAAAGGTATGTACAAAAATTAAATGCAACAAGCTGAGTACCATAGAAAACTCACTCAATTTATTTCAAAACCGATAAATCAGATATATGAAAGAGAGTGCCACCAGGTGAGAACCTAGCAACTAGGTCAAATACAGGTCAGTCTGCCAACCTGCGCAAGACTGAAAAAAGAAAGGAACGGTTAAATCTATATGAAACAGGGAAAAAGGAACAGTGTTACCATTCACAAACAAACAGGTAGATAAAGTGATTTAGAAATGACAAAATTTCAAAACCGGAGCAACCACATCCAAACGTAGTGGTGCTAAGAAAAAGAGGAAGAACATGGCGGCCGCCTTG
Source organism: Acanthaster planci (assembly GCF_001949145.1). The sequence continues at coordinate 883,325 of NW_019091463.1, forward strand.
GCAGGGGTCGAACGAGTGGGGGCACACTACTAGTGATCAAGAATTTAGCGAATAGAAGTAATGGACTTGGAAATATTGCATAGGTTTTTGGTAATCTGCGCAGGTTGCAGGCAGTAGACTGAATTGTCTGTCCCCTTCACCCTTGGCTTAACCCCTTCACGGCAGGATTATTCTGACCGCAATTGCTGAGCTGTGGTATGCCCTGAATGGAGGGCTTTGTCCATCAGCAGGCCCCATTGAACCAGCAGCTGCATGGTGAATAGACTGTATGTGTGGTATGCACTGATCCTCACACAATGGTGCGGTAGTAGCAGTCCTCCGTAGCGAAGGGGTTATGGGGGTTTTCTGGAGACAAGCATCGGAAAAGGTCCTTGGCAAGATATTTCAAATCTACTAATCTTGATATTTATTGGAATGTAACGTTCATCAGAAAAACACATGCATGTCTGTTCCTCATGGGGATGTACATGTAATACATGCAGTTATTTTCACAACTTTTTACAGCTTGTTTTCAAACTTGAAGGGAAAAAGCTACTCGGACTTGTCGTCAAAGAAATGGAAGGCATGTATATATTTGCATTTCTTTGCTTAAGATATTAAGATATATTTGTCAGGATTTGCATAATCCTGTATATTATGTATACAAACTCCAACCTACATGTACATGGCCCGCCAAATGAAGACAACTCAGTTTCAAAGCAGTGTGAGTAGGCATTTTACATGTAAGGTTGGATGACTTTATACATGTACAACGCCTAAAACTCTAGGTCAATATGTGAGACGAGATTTTATTTTCCAGGGTAAAAGACATGTTGTTAGTTCGTTTCTTAAAATTTGCAGCCATGGGTGGAATTGCATGAATAAAAAACTTAAAGTCAGGATAAGTGGAATTTCAGGAAGTACATTATCTGAACCCAATTGTGCAGATTGTTTTAATAGTTTGAATGTGTTCAGGCTTAAAGGTATTTTTTATTTAAAGGTATTTTTTTATGCGGTGTTCTGTTTCATAAGATTTTGCTGCCACAGTTGGAACTACATGAAATTGAATTGATAACACGTCCTGAATACATACAGACTTTTAATGGACTATTAAAACAAGGGTTCCATTCTTAATAATAGTAGATTAATTTAAAAACACAGTGCATGATGTTGGTCCCATACTTGAGGATGCCTCTGGATCTATTGTAGGAAGTACATGTAGATTCAAGTCAGTCATTTTGGAATGACCAAAGATGATTGTACAGTGTGAGACATTGTGTGTATATTCTTGCTCTCTGTAGCTGCTGACATCTCCATGCTTAGAGGAGGGAAAACATCCAAAAGAACCAAGGTACATGTAGATCTTTGCCTCAAGTGCTTTGAAGTAGTGCTTTTAGGGACCTTTATCCCCATGCACATACCTGTATGATGTCAGGTGAAGTTATCTTGGTGTTGGAGTGGTTACATAATGCAAACAAATAATTCTTGTATTAGTTGTTTTGCTGTTCCAACATGTACATCTCAGTAAGGATGAAGACTATTTACCAAGAAGAATGTAGTTCATGCCCACAGGTGTCACTGGAGGTGGGGTAACGGGCTGTTACAGCCCTCTCCCATTGGTTAGTTTTGTCGGCAAAATCATGGTCTGTCAGCAAAATAAAAAATAAAGAATGGAGAATGAAGATGAAAGGAATGGGGATACAGTACACTCGTTCTGCATCTTCAAACTTCATGTGGCACCCCCTCCCATTCAAAATAGTCAACAGATGCCCGTGTTTGTGCCATTTGTTTGCCGGAGGGCCACCACAATAAACATGATGATGACAGTTTTAATTGGGAGATCTTTATTCATGTGATTAGT
>NW_019091463.1:885401-918870 GCF_001949145.1 Acanthaster planci
ATTCATTCGTTGTGTTCCTAGGTGTAGTATTCATTCGTTGTGTTCCTAGGTGTAGTATTCATTCGTTGTGTTCCTAGGTGTAGTATTCATTCGTTGTGTTCCTAGGTGTTATTGTGGAAGGAGCAGTTATCACACTTGATTTTATTGCATGTAATTCCAGTCAGACTATTTCCGTCCCCCAGAAAACATTGGGTTCCAACATTTACCAGAAATGTATGTCATGCATATACATGTACATGTATACTATCAATTTGTAGGTCTGAGCAAAAAAAATATTTTACTAAAGGGTTTAATGAGTCTGCCATGCATTATTTGCATGCATAGTTTACATGTGGCATGTACATGGTGTATGCGTATGCGATGTTGTGATATTTAGCTTGTTTCTTCGCCTTTCTATAGCATGTATTTGTTACACATACCTTAAATCAGTACATCTGTTTTCTCATGCTGTATAGGATGGTTTAAAACATTTAGAAGTGAGAAATACAGAAAAAATGGTTTTACATGTACATCTTAAAATGCGTAAATTACTTATTCACAGATTCTCCCTGAAAGCTTGAGGCTGTATAGTCTCACGTAATTGGCGCATTAATTACAGTAGGCATTGCTGTTGGATGCTTTACACATATTGGATTACTTTTGCTGTTGTATAATGTGTTTTCACTTGCTTGATTTGATTATAGATTAATCTTGGTATCAGCATGGCCAACACCCAGGTTCTATTTGAAAAGGCAGAAGGCTCCTCTATAAATCTAATAGGCAAATCAGTGGGGTAGGTACTTTAGTAATGGACTACATTTATGCCTTGCAAACATTTCTTAGAACTTTATTCTGTAAAACAAATACCAAAAAGAAAGAAATGACTTGTGTTGCATGTACTTTTCACGTGGATCAATTTATAGATTTTCAAGTGAGTTGTTGGCTTTGGTTCCAAATACATTTCCCCAAGTGAATTATTTGTCAGAAAGACTTCAGTGAAGCAATCCTTTTTTAAACCAAACTATTATATCGGTACATTTAAGGAAACCTACTTTACAATTTGACTGGTAAAGTCAACATAGTCCTGTCCAGGGATATAAATAAATGTATGTTTTATATGAGGCTAATGGTGTAGGTTTATAGACACACAGTTGTTCTCAACCAATTAAATCACAAGTCCAGGTACATGCAGGTTAAATAGCAATTATATGTTACTCGGCACATATTTGCAGATACATATACAAGTGACTGTACAAAAATTTATCAGAGGAAAAGTGTTATGAAAAACCTATTATGTAGATCTGAAAGAGACTGAAGGTACTTATCCTGCAGTTTATCCATTGTGATTTTGTTGTCAACTACCTCTAATATATTGATTTTGCCATACAGAGTAACTGTAATTTTTGCTAGGACTTAAAAGGTTAAATGATATAATTAAATATTAGCACTTTTTTCTGCCTATAATGTGAACAGAAGAGCTGCAGGAAGACAATCTATAATCAATCCTGACTGGGATTTCAAAAACATGGGAATTGGTGGTTTGGATAAGGTAAGTACTCGTATGACAAACCAACATGAATGTTTCTGTTTTTTTTTACAACATCACCACAGCACTGAGATCCATAAAATTTTGTTTGATATTGTTATATACAGGGATCTTTGCTGTGTTGATGTTAATGCTGGTATTAAGAGGATGTCCAGTAGTTTTGGATGTAATTTTTTTCATAGTGTCACAGTATGGTATAGAAATTGTTTAAAAACGTCTGGATAGATTTCCTGTCAGTGTTAGAAAATCTGTGTGCATGAACCATGTGTAAAAATACCATTACAGTATGTGAGGTGTGGCAAAAGAAAGACTGTATTGGTATGACCATTGGTCAAACAAGGTACTACATATTCTCTCCTTGAAAATGTTCCCCCTGTAGTCAATACCCTTCAGCATTCTTGTCTTCCATGCCATGAACCACCCATCAAAGTTCTTCCTGATGGCCTTCAGCAAGCTGGTCACACACGTCTTGATGTTCTCTACAGTCTCAAAAGTACCGTCCTTTGAGGGTACTTTTCACCTTTGGAAAGAGCCAGACATCACAGTGTGCCAAATCTGGTGATTGCAGGGGAGGTTTCAGAGTTACAACCTACTTGTCTAGAAGACCGAGGTCCTATCTTCACTGATGACTGTTCAGAAATTCCGGGATGTCATTCAGCTGCTACAAAATGTGGAACAAGTCCATGCAGTGGGTGTTGTGGTTCCCAGAGAGCAACTTGGGCACCATCTTTTTGCACACCTTCTGTATGCCCAAGTTTTTTTACCAAGATAGTCCTCGCTTACTCTTAATTGAATACCATTTCCTTGGCAGTTATTTGTTCATCAATCTGCAATCCATCTGCAAAAACTCATCAATGCACTGGATGTTATCATTTGTGTTGATGGCTGTCAAGATTTCACCTCATTTTTGTGAGGCTGCTGAGTCATGTAATCAGCAGCTGCAGTCTTGTTTCTTTTTTGCCACACCTTGTATGTTTCATACAGAACAATAATAAACAGCGTCGTAGAAATAGTAAAATTACTTGTCTGCAAGCATTTTTAGCACTGCAGTACTCCCCTTTGCCTTACTTATGTACAAAGCTATAAGGAATACTAAATATGAATAAGGTTGTTTATACTTCTTCATACTGTAGATGCCTCTCCATGAACCTATATAAATCATCATACTTTGAAGTGACTGAAGAGTCATTTTTACTATCTTCACGAATGTCAGACACGAATTTGTGCTTTCAATTATGTTGATTTAGAGATGTTTTCAAACTCAACTTCTTCATCTTCTATTAAAAGATTTTGTTTAAAGGACTTGTTTGTGTTCACTCTATACTGCCACCATTACTAAGCGATTTGATACTGGGTTGAAATTGCAGAGATTGTACATTCTATCGAATGGTTTCTCATTTAACAGGAATTTTCTGACATCTTCAGAAGAGCATTTGCTTCAAGAGTATTCCCTCCTGAATTTGTGGAACAAATTGGTAAGTAGATTGGCACTTCTTCCTCAGCTGCAAAGCAAAGCGTTGCTGTTTCATTGTAAGTAAATTATTTTGTGAATTACGCTTATTTTAGCAATACTTTCTGCACATTGAATTTCACATTTCTGTAATTTTTCTTGTTACCAGGCTAACATAAAACCTTTTTGCCTACACTGGTATTAGTGAGCTTTAAATTTCTTTTTTTATACTTAAAAGAGTAAAAGTACATATCAGTCTATATATTCATGCATGGCAGATGTCTGTAATAAGAATGAATGGTTTCTCAGAATTAATTTGTTTCTGAAATAACAGTTGCGCCCTGGCAGTTTAACCCTTTAGAGACCATGCTTTCCACAACGCCCAAAACTATGCGCCCAAAGGTACGACAAGTTTCATGATGTTTTCAACATTTTTATTCACATTGAAATATCACATTTTTTTGTATAAATACCACTTACTTTTATTTCGGAAATGACATGGGTAGTACACTACAGAAAATGTGGCACATTTTCTGTGGCAATGAGATGACCCGTACTATGACCTTTGACCTTTCAAATTGACCTACTTTGAATTTTCTTGGTTTTCAACTAAATTCTGAATTTTCGTGGAAAGCAATTGTGCAGTATATGATTTTTAATTTGAAAATCAACAAAATAAACATCAATATTGATTTTTCTGTTATAACTTGACCTGTCTTTTGACCTCTTGTGACCTTTGTCCCAAAAATATGGTTTGACATAAAGTGTTGTGGTGTTTTCTAATTTCAGGGGTTTTATACGTACACATGTCCTTTCCTTTAGTAATGTTGGGCTCAAGCAAATGCAAAATAAACTACAGCTTTGATAATCACTTAACCTTGTACCCATGACCTCTGACCACAAATTGACCTAGTGTTTTATTATCCAATTTAAAAAATTCCAATATCCATTGTCCAATTTGACCTTTCACCGCATATTTTCCATTGAAAATGTCAGTCAGTCTAGTTATATTTTTCATTTTGCACAATTTGTTTTTTCATGAGGCCACCTCAATAAAATTTTGACAAAGCTATGAGGTACACACATACATGTATACATGTATTTTATTTGCCGACTGCAGTTGTACATATTCAAGAAACTGTACAAATCATCAAACGTGTATGCAGTACCATCTTTTTCAATGGAAGTCCTAACTAGAATGACCATGGGAAACAGACTACACTGTTCATATTTGGACAGATTGTGTAACATACCATATCGCATGCAAAGCTAGTGTTCATGGTGGAGAAGTCCATGAAATTCCTAAAAGGAAGCCCCTTTCTTGCAGAAATAAACCTGGCACAAGGAGCATGCATAGTTGGTTTCAAAACAACAACCTGATTGTGGTCTGCGGGCCTTCATGGAGCAGGCTCGGCATGCCTTTTTCCGTCCCTTAAGACATACAAGTGAAAGTCCAGGGAGGATGTCTCACTGCAAAATTCCCATAACTTGGGTACCTGTCGATGTCCCTGAGACAGACCGCTTCTGAGAAAAGAAGTTATCAACTATCTGATGTATGAGTGCTAGTTTGAAGGCTTCAGGGAATACTTCTGTTTGTCAGCTGGCAATGGCATATGGGAGAGTGAATGCAGTATGTGTGCATTGACAGTGGCAATGTTGAGCAAACCCCACATGATATATTTCCACCATTTTTTGCCAGATCGACCAACATTATAATAAGCGTTGATCATTGTGGTCAACCCCTCCCATGTATTTATTACACATAAGCATATTTGGAATATGATGTACTTCAGTTTTGTTCTTTGTTCTAGTTTTTGACACATCCCCCCATCAATACTTGCACCTTTTTTCACCTTTCTTCAATTTTGCTTGGATGACCTGCTTTGGAAGATCTTTGCTATTTTGGCGAACAGTACCACTGTAAAATAAGCCATACTGCAAAAGATTCTCCAGTAGCCTTACCAAAGAAAAGAAATTGTCTGCATACACATGGCTGTTGGTATCTTGAAACTTTTGGGTTAGCTTTGTTACAACATCAAATCCAAGGCTATCTCTACTTTAATCGGTGTCTTTTCCTGTGTACACTTGAAAAGTAGAACAGTAGCCAGTTAACGAGTCGCAAAGACACTACAATTTGATGCCCCATTTCAATGGCTTCCTTGGCATGTATTGCTTCCATGCTAGCCTTCCATCAAACTGAATCATGGCCTCATCCAAAGACAGCTGTGCTCCAGGAGTGAAATTCTGATGAAAGTTCTTGCCAAAAGATGCTATTATTGTACCAATTTTGTACAGTTTGGCTGTGTCATCCTCTGCAATGGAATCACTGGGATGGAGGTAACGACTCAACTTTTCAAATCTGTTTTGTGAGAACCATTGAGCAACATAATGATTATGCAGAACAGTGTCAGTACTCCAATAATCTCTGCCCTCTGGAAGCTGAGCAATACCCATCAACATGTTTGTGCCAATATATGCTTTTGTTTCATTGGCAGTTGTTGGGTACCATGTCTGAAGTGGCCAATCGATCAGCTTTGTTTGGATGTGCAGGTGGGCATTGAAAACAGCAAACTGATTTGTTGAGTCTGCAAGGTTTGTGGAGAAATCTTCACCAATCTCTTACAGAAGATAATCCAGTTTCGGGGCATCAAATGGTAGCTTTAATGTGGGACCTGATGAATCCTTGTAAACTGGGATTTCTCTTGATGGGATTGTCTCACTCCAATTACTCTGCTGTCCAGGCTTGTGTCTTTTTTGCCTTGGGGTGACAGTGGAATGGGTTTCAGGTTGTGCAGCATCACTGTCATCGGAACTTGGAGCATTACCCATAGATTCCTCAGAATCTATACCATCATCTTCAGATCTCTTGGAAATGCAAAGACTCATACCTGATAAATTGCTCAAACTGGGATGAATATGATAGCTTCACCCCAAATCATGTCCTCCATGTAAACATTAGACACCATTATGAAAACAATTAGCTGTTTTGTTGTTCATCAGTTTGTGGTTATTCGGTCATCATCATCTCTTCCGAACTTTATTTTTCGTTTTAAAATGTAGCTCCCCATATATGGGCTAAATCTAAACCTAGCTGTAAAAATAATGAAGGAAAATAAGTGCCCGAAACGAAGAAATTTTATACATCGGCCTGACAACATGCATCACGTCTGCTGAAGCTTGGGCTGAGCGTTAGCAACCAAATTGACTGCTGTAGTTTTAGCATCAATCAAAACAGAAATTACAAAACTAACCTGTGTCGAGACCTCAATATCAGAACTGTTGTCTGAATCATCCGATTTTTGGCAAGATTCTACAATTTCTTGAAGAATTGAGGCGGCATCAACACGCCTGCGGGCCGTCTTGGTACTGTTGATTCAACGTGCAGCGCAGGCTGTACAAGTACAGGAATTACTGTATGTGTAATAATGTAGATGATGCCGTACAAACGAGTCTGCGCATGAACAACCTGAATGAGTATTTCATGAAAAGACGACTCGCTGGTTCCGAACGTGAAAAACTTTGTAACTTTACAAAACAGCATATGTAAACTGGTACCTCATTTTAAAGCTCTATCATTGAACTTCAAATCAAGTTGTCAAACACAGCGCACCGGCGGGAAAGGGGAGAACATGGCAGCCGTCTGCGGCCGCTATGGTCGCATGGGTATCAGGCATTTGCGGCCACTCTGGTCACTAAAGGGTTAAAGGAATGTTTTCATTTTTTTCAAAGCTTGAATGTTGCTAAGTCTTGATCTGTACTGAGTCCACACAGGCTCATTCCGTAGTTGTGAGGACTACATGACTGTAGTGACCATGGGAGGCACACAAAAATGCCCCTAGTCTAGTAACCCCATTTCCTTGTAAAAGAAGCTTTTCTCTCAATAGCGTTGGCTAGAGCACATAATCAGACATTATCTAAACTTTAAAAGTTGTACAGTCTTTTGCAAAAGTTTAGGACCATCCATACAAAATGCATTAACCTGAAGAAAAAGCAACCTTAAACCAATCAATCATAGAACTTCTGTTTTTTTTAATGTGTAACCTTAGTATCTTGGTTAAACAGCTAGTCCATTGCAGTCAACTTATCGAGACAGTCACTACATGTGCATATTTCCCTAGTGATCTATTGCTGTTTGCTAAATATTTTATCAACTGTAGTGTGCCCTCTATCGGTCCACCCCAGGTGTGGTCGCCACCATATTTGTCCTTCTTTTTCAGACTGCTTTTTACTTACGGACGTGTCTTTTCAACCTTCTCAATTTCATCAAGAGTTCCATGTCACTAAAGCTGATCTGTGTAATCCTGATCAACTGTTAAGTATTGTACTGTATCATACTGTTATATCTTTTGTGCCACTGTTCTGTCACTCTTTTGTGAAAAGTTACATTTTAAGTTTGTTTTTATGGTACAACGTATATTTATCACTGTACCTGGTAACACTATTTGTAAGGTGCCCCCACTATTTGTATGGCTTGGCCGGTACAGTTCTTAGCCGAGTTAGGGCTTCCTTTTATATATTTTTACAGGTCCTTCCTGGCCCGCTTGTTATGATAATTTTTTCCCAGGCCAGTAGTCACCCATTATGGTGTTATTTACTAGTTGTGAGTCCTCTAGCCTGTATAAGGATTTTTCCATCCCTGGACTATCATGCACATTAGTCATTTTGTAAGTCCACCTTCATACCTCTACCCTCCATCAGACTCCACATCAAGAGCATAAAGGTGTGAAGCAGAAGAGGGCGAAACAGGGGCGGTTCCCCATCACTTTCTAGGGCTGCCCCATTGAAAGAGCCGAAGGAGTGCGGATCACTCACCACAGCCAGAACAGCCAAACCCACCAGTCTACTATACCATCAAGGCTCCCGCAGTATCACCAGCTCAGGTCCAGGACCCTCGGCACCAGCCACGTCGATTAGCCAGGTCACACAATCCTCACCACTCAGTGGCTTGCAACCTTAAACCAACCCACGGATGCTACCTTCAAGCCTACCTCTGTGTTGAATTTCTCCACAGGCTCTCCTGGCCACAAGAGACGTGAGCAATTGTCCTCCTCTTCAGCTGGGTCCCCCACCAAGACATCACACCCGTCCAAGCACCGGAACTCCGCCTCTCTCGCCACGGCTTTCCAGGCTCTTTTGTACATTCTCTCCAGCCTGCTCTTCAGTTCACCAAGTCGGACACAGTGGACTTTCTCTCCATCCCGCACCTCCTGTCAACTGAGCTGGAGTCTATCCTAACTGGACTAAGCATGGCTTTTCATCATAGCCTGCGCTGTACAGCCTTCCTGTCCCTTCTCGTGGAGTACATGTACCTCTCCTACACCTGTGAGAATATTTGCCCGTCCCCGTACCTTGCACCATTGCCCTTTGGGCCCTTGATAGGAACATCACTATGGTCTTTCAACAGTTTTCACATACAAATGTATGTCCTGCCTGATCACCTCTTCCCATCACTCCAACACCATGGCAGCGATGCATATCCTGTACCCAGGGGACAAAGTTACTTGCAGAACCTTCCCCTCCACAGCAAAGACCTTTTTGCAGGGCAGTTCACCGAGATGCTGCAATCTTAGGCCAAGCAGATAAGGCATCACACAAGATTTCATTCACAGAGCCTCCTCACCAGCTCGCCATGCTCCACCACCTAGGGCTGTTCTACCTGGTCGCCGGGGTCCCTGCTATACATTGAGCTCCTTTTATCCTTGACCACGCTACAGCTCCTCTTTCATGAGAGCACAGCCTTCTAGTGGGTCTCGTAAATCCAGCGCAAGTTCTGACCACATTCCCCGTTTATAAGGGGAATGTGGCCAATGACTCCATCAACTCGCTAGCGGCTCCCGCTCCCGGGTCTGTCAGGGGGCCGACTACGACTTTCATAGGGCTCTGGCAGGACATCACATCAGAGATGGATTCTCAAGATGATGTCCTTAGGCTACTTCCTCGAATTCATGCGCACTCTTCCGTCCGATCTATGCCTCCACCATGAACTCCACCCAATGCCAGACCCTGAAGTCAGAAATCAGCCCCCATCTTCAGAAACTAGCCACTGCCCCAGTCGCTCATCCATTCCGCAATGGGTTCGTTTCAACATCCTCACCCCGAAGAAGAAGCCGAACACCCGGTGCCCAATCCTCAACCTTAAGCCGCTGAATAGATTCATCCGCCCACAGTGCATGGAAACCTTGCAAAAAAGTCACCCAGTCTCTGCCCATCCTAGCCTGGTCCTCTACAGGGGATCTGAAGGTCGCGTACCTGCACATTCCCAACCATCTCAAAGACCAGAAGTTCCTCCACTTCATCTACCATGGCCAAACGTTCAAATATGTGGTATTTTATATGAGACTAAAGGGCATTAACATACTATAATTTCAGTCAACAGAATTTGACAATAACCTTTTCTAATCATCAGTTATTTATTGTTCACAAAAACAGGTGCACAGCATGTCAAAGGAATTCTGCTCTATGGTCCACCTGGTAAGTTTCTTGTGCCAGCACAACTTCCCTTTCATGGCACACTAATATTTGAAATATGTGTTTCATACACACACATCCACACACTAACTCACACAGTGCCGATTGAAAATTGACAATTGCTTGGTGTGTTGCTAGTTTTGAAACTATAATATTTGACCCTCACTGTGAAAAGGAATAATACATTTAAGTTGCAAGAGCTGCTTTTGAGGTACATAATTTTAAAAGAGTCTTGCAATATGGAAATTAATAGGACCATCATCAGTTTTAACCCACACGATACTCATTTTTAATCAGGATGCCAAAATGGCTGCTGTATCAAAACCAAAAATGCTCAGCTCTCTCTTTTTGATGTAACCTGAAACAAAACAACTGAAAAGATGGCCATATGAAAATAATATCAAAGTATTTATAAGGCGTGCAGTATCTCACAGTTTCTGTACTTCAAAGGCACCAATATATTATCATTGTCCCTGCACAGTAGTTGGGCTCACAACATCCTGAAATCATCTCATCTCCCCCAGGAGAATATTAGCCTGATGCTGCCATATCAGGTACAAACGGCTAAACATAACCATATCTGCCCTAGGTACCCATTTACTCCTGGGTGGAGAGAGGCAAGTAAGAGTAAAATGATTTGCCCAAGATCACAACATGCTGATTTGAGCCCCTAACCCTATGATCAGAAGCTACAAATCCTGACCACTTGGCCACATACCCCCTTATGACTCATCTTTACACAGCAGGTTACATAATGTAGAAATATACTCTTAGTCCTTTCACACAAATACGCAAGTATAGTACACCGCTCTGTTAAAGGTTAACAAAAATTGAAAACATTTAGTTCATGCTTGCAATAGACCACATTGTGTTTAATGTAGCTTGGCTCACTGGCAAATACTGTCTTGGTTCAAGGTATAAATTAAAAGATACAGTCCTAACTACCACAGTGTTTGCCTGTGGGCCAAGCTACATCAAACACAACGTGGTCTATTGCAAGCGTGCGATACTGCACGGACTGTGTGCAATCATGCATTGTACATGTACATAGTACATGTCAGCGTTCTGCCAATTAGTCATCCAATCAGCCTGGGAGCGCGAATGGCCAAAAGGGGATTTTTTTGGGCCAGGAAACTCAGGATCTTTTTATTCATTTTGGAGTAACGATTTAATGGGGTAAACATTGCATTTATGATGTTTTTGAAATGGTTATGTATTTATTGTTATTTTAAAATACTTCACATGAACTAAAAAAATGTTTTCAATTTCTGTTAACCTTCAAGGTTGTTAGCACTAATCACAGCATGCAAAATGTTCAATGCCATATACATGTATGTGTAGATTGTGGCATTTCTTGAAAGCAAAAAGCATGGCTTTACTACTAATAAACAGGGCATGATAAAGAAGATCAAAGAGTACTTATGATACCAGGAAGCCTGCAGGCCAAGAGTTCAGTGACTAAAGCAGGAAAATAACCCTACATTAGAGCAAAGTATTTCTAGGTAAAATTTTAAACCATAATAGGTTTCAACAGCTTAACCATTTTTGTCATTTTGATATCAGCAAAATAACAAAAATGGAAACCAGTGATGTACTACTGGTATTAAGCAATGCATGCAAAGATCACAAGACTCAACAAATGTATTATAAGAAAGAAATGTAGAAAATAGTTGCAACTCAAACATAGCCAATGCACACCATGGAAAAAATAACAAACCAATTATAATTGTTTCTCTCCAGGAACTGGGAAAACATTGATGGCCCGAACAATAGGAAAAATGCTAAATTCAAGACCACCCCAGATTGTAAATGGGCCAGAAATTCTCAACAAATTTGTTGGAGAATCTGAAGCAAACATCCGAAAGCTGTTCAGTGCTGCAGAAGATGAACAAAAGAGGGTTGGTAGACATCATTTCAGTATATGCATGGTATATAAATAATGAATGTTTATGTGTGCAGTAGAATGAATTATTGCATGAACTTAGATTCAATGTTCCATTCCATGCAATGAAACCAAGTGGAATAAACATTCACTGCAACTAATCTTAATCAAGGTAATATGTTAATTATGTGTACTCAGTGGAATACTGCTATAATTAACATGACAGGGTCTGTACGAAATGTCCAGTACAGCAGTCGTTCCGTATAGCAATTTTCAGTAAAAGGTACACCATCTGTTCTGAACTCTAACTGATTCAAATGTGTGGCATGCATTGCATTCATTGTTTGGCATAAAATCTGAGAAAACATGTTTTTCTTAGAGGTGCTGTTTAAGTAACAAATGGTAGGGTCTATCTGCGCAATCATTTTCTGTGTTTGTTATTTTTTGAGCTCAATTCTCCTGCTTTTTTAGTAATTTCATGCCAGTTTTTTTGCACTAGAGTCACCAGTGTTGCATACACATATTTAGCATCTAGTTTACTTTGCAGTATTGGATACATGCACATTACATGCAATGTAGGCTCCCCAGGAACAATACAAACCATGCCACATATAGGCCCTTGTTCCATTGTTAGCGCAATTTTCCTTTTAGTAATTTTCATCAGTTTTAAATGTGTTTCGTTTGTTTAAAGCAAACTTGTAATGTTCACTAAAAATGCACAGAAAATTCCAGAGCCAAGGGAGATGTTTTATAATCCAGATGCTCAGTGCAGAGGTGTTTGTTATAGCGGCGTTCCACTGCATGTCAAAAACAGATGCTAAACTACTGCTTTTTGATTTTTGTATATACTTAATCTGAATAATTACGTCGTTTTTTCTTTTCGTTGCAGTGTGGAGTCAACAGTGGACTTCATATTATCATCTTTGATGAGATTGATGCAATCTGTAAACAGCGTGGCACAATGGTAAATAATCAGTCTTCCCAATACATGCGTTTCACAATAGTGCGCCTCCAAGAGTTTGCAACACACTGGCTGATCATAATGAGCGAAATCTGTCAATCCAATGCGTGTTTGGAAAGTATTGACAGATTTTGCACATTGTGATTGGCCAGTGTATTGCAAACTCTTGGAGGCGCACTATTGTGATATGCCTGTATTGCTGGACGAAAGCTTGAAATAACAAGAAAAATGGTACAGGAGATGCAGGCTGCATCACCATTGAAGGATTTCAAGATCATCGTTTCTGAATAGATCACTTGTGCAAGGAAGAAAATACCAAATTTAATATAAATTATTGTTAATTGGGACAAGTTCCAAACAGGAATATTAGACTGATATTAAGTAAATATTCCAATGTTCCTATTTTGATGTCATTTTAAAAAAATACTGAATCATAATTTTTTAACTTCAGGCACAATATTTTCGAACAGAATATTTTTTTTCTTGTAGAGTGGCAGCACTGGAGTTCATGATACAGTGGTCAACCAGCTTCTTGCCAAAATAGATGGAGTGGAACAACTCAATAACATTCTCATCATCGGTAAATTATGTTCCATTTAAATGGTCTGTTTGATGATTTATTGTTTATTAAACAATTTAACAACTATTTTTGGTTAACTACAGTTTAAAGGGCTCATCTTCATGCATTTATAAGGTCCCATGCTTTTTTGGACAACTTAGGATGTTGTTCTTTCTACAAAGACACCATTTCACTTCAGGCTTTACCATTTACATTGTGAACTCAACTTTAGCCGTCTAAAATATGTGAGGGTTAATCACTGGTTTTCTCCCATCTAAGAAAACTTAACTTTGCATGTGTATCTTGTGAAGTTTTAAAGACAATGTTGCTCACACACATGCATATTGATGTGTAAATGAAAAATTTTATCTTTCATGAGCTGACACACATTCACGTTGTGGACACATAGGCTTGAATGTTTGTGCACCAATTCAATCTTGAAATGGTCCCAACCAGCCTCACCCTGCTTTGCCTGTGAGGGGATACCTTAGGGAGACTTAAGTAAAATACATCAAAGTGCAAACCTAGTGAAATAGGGAAAATTATCTCCATTTATTCTATTTGTCTGAAAGGGGCGCTGCAATGTATATTTTTTTCTAGCACAAACCTTCATAATTCTCCTTTGTGTCTCAGTTAACCTCATTTTTAATTCCTGTCACACTATTTTAAAGGGTATTTTACTGCCTTGTGGTTTTTATACCAATGAGATTTTTATATGCGAGAGCAAAACTGATGTCATTGCAAGAAAAAAATCTCAAAGTTAAATTGGTTTGTGAACAAGAAATTTCACTTACCTATTTTTTGGACTACATTGCAAAAGCCTGTGAGTATCCCTTTTTCAGAAATGTTTTAATGAGTAAATTGATGGCTCGCAATTGGAGCACACAAACCTATCAACTTGACACATTTTTCCTGAATGACATCACAGCAACAGTACCTGCAGTTCCCTTAGAAACAATGGAAGAATGTGAAAGTATGAAAAAGTGCTAACATTTCAACAAGCGTAACCTAACAGGGATGTCAAATAGTTTAATGTATAAGAGTATAATGCAGAAAAAGTGTGTCTAAGAAAATTCATCTAAGCTTCATGTACCTTTAAAGATTAGTGTAAAATGTATGTATTTTCAGTTTCTGTGGAGTAGAAAACATCCATGTACACAGCTGTGATTAATAGTTTACATACACTCAAACTGTACCTGTTTAATGTTTATTGACAAGTCTTAAGACTAATCTACCGGCAGCCATTCCTTTGCTACAGCTGATAAATCTTTGTATCTATAGTTTGTGTTTTCAGGTTGATGCAAATTAAGTGGCTGTGTCAGCTGATCAGCTGCAGAAAAGGAATGATTACTAAAATTGGCATAATCATAAAATTTGCACTTAAACACTTTTAAGTCCAAGTGCATGCATACTGTTGACCACAACTGTATATCCAATCATATCACTTACTTTGCACTCAGCTATCTGTTTTGATTTGTGTGTGATTGAGTTTGATTGTCAGATGCTCGTTATTATGGCTGTTGTTTGTGATGTTAGTAAAATGTCTTCTTTGTTCTGAATACTTAATTGTTTGTGGTTGAGGCAGCAGTGACGGTGAAATGTCTGTGGTAGGTTTTTGTGTTTTACTTCATATTTATACTTGTTTTAAAATGTTTTTTATTACCCTTCTTGAAATTTTTTTAATGGTTTTAAATGAGCTTTTACAACAGAAAATTTCCATTTTAATGGACAATAACACTAAAACTGAACTGAAACTGAGCTGAACTTCGGTCATTTCTGAAAATTGCAGGTATGACAAACAGACGTGATCTTATTGATGAAGCATTGCTGCGACCAGGGCGTTTGGAGGTTCAAATGGAAATTGGTATGTAGACAGTATGCCCTCCAGAATATACAGCGATACTGAGAAAGTGCTTCTTTGTTAGAACAAAAAATCATTAAAAATGTTGCATTAATGCAAGCTCCCTTTATGTGGAACATGAGGTTGATCATATCCTTGAAGAATTCTTACAAAGTCCAATAGTGCACATACATCAAGGCATAAAAAAATCAACCAATGATCAACTGGATAAATGATCTTATCTCTCAAGTTCCTAGTTATAGTTTGGTTGGGTTACAGTGAATGGGTTGTCTAGATAGCAATATTAAATATTATTGTTAATATTATTTAAAACGTATCTTTCCATTCCACTGTAAAGACACTACTTTGAACTGTTGTACATTGCCTGTCATTGTTTCTTACAAACTGTACAATCTGTGGAGCTTTTATGTAATTGTAGTTACGTAATCTACAAAGTAAGACATTAAATGTGTGATTGATTTTTACATAGGTCTTCCTAATGAGGAAGGAAGGTTGCAGATTCTGGATATTTATGTTTCCAAAATGCGTGAGAACAAGAAACTAGCAGCTGATGTTAACCTTGAGGAGCTTGCTTCACAAACCAAGAACTTCAGTGGGGCAGAAATTGCTGGACTAGTCAGGGCATCGCAGTCTCTTGCAATGAATAGGATGATTAAGGTATAATACTGATTTTGGATAATTTCTGTAACATCAACCTTGCAAAGCATTCCTGTTACAAAACACTGTAGTAAATTGGTCACATCAGCATTTCAGTGCGACAATTTTTGTAAATCTTGTTTCTTTAGAGGCAAAGGAAACTGGTTTCTCTTAGTTCACTCATTGTCAGCATGAAGTAAGCTGGTATTTTACTGGTGTAAGTTTTTCAAGCTGCCCTCACTGGCCAGTAATGAAAACTTTGCTCCAAATGTATTGATTGTGCACTTACTTAAAAACTACAGTAATGAATAACCAGCTCTGACTGACTTTATACACTTAACTAAATGTTAAATCTCCCAAATACAGTTTGGTGTAGTTGCTTACTTCCAAAATGAATGTCCACTAATGAAGTGGAAAGTTCCCCTTAGAAAATTTCTAGTGGAAATTTTTGTTACCAAGCAGTACAAGTCTGTGTCATGTTGTTGCTGTAGTCACCTTTAAAACTTCATGTTTTGAGTACAGACCATTATTTGTCCCAAACTGAAGATAACGCTTGCTCTTTTGTAGGCCTCTTCAAAAGTTGAAGTGGATTATGAAGCAGCTGAGAAAATGCAAGTTCAGAAATCAGATTTTATGATTGCACTGGCGAATGATATCAAACCAGTAAGTATATATTCACTGAAATTCTTTTGTGTATTCTTTAACTAAATTAAATGTTATCATTAGATGTGACACACTAAACAGCCTCAGCAAACTGTCCAGCGCACATGCAATTGTGTTACAAGAAACAAACCATAATGCTTCTTAACTACTAGTGCATTTAGTAGTTTGGTATATTGGCTTCTTTGTCGCGTCATTTTACAATACAGATGCAGACATGCAAATAGCTGTTGCAAAGCCATACAAAATTTCAAATTTTCCAAAGGTTTATGCATAAACATGGATGCATCTAGAAGGCTTCACTTTGCACTGCAAGTTATGCTCTTGTAATTACATTATACATGTAGCTTTTAGGGGCGTGCATTTACAGGTATTTTTGGAACTGGGTACCTGTTTTATGTCAATAGTAGGTACCCAGATATGCTTAAAATATTAAAAACTCGTAACAAATGGCATTGTGCGCAATCCCAGTTGGACCTGTGGCCAAAACAGGGCTCTTTTTTTTCAAAGCAGTACATTGATTTAAATATCAAAGCCCAGGTTAAATCTCTGAACCCACAATTATGACCGTGGAACCGGGTTTTTCAGCGGCACAGTGGTTTTTTTTTTCAGCAATTCCGCACTTCACTATTAAAGTTCACATATATTTTACAAATGGAATCATTAAAATTGTGAATATTCAACTTGAATTGCATGTTACTTTCAAAGGTCTTGCCATTCTTTCATTGTATTTATTTTTCCATCCAAATCATGGAAAGAGCAAGACTAACATGTAATTTTGGGGGTTTTTTTTGCAAACTTATCACTAAATCGCAGGTATTTTAAAAGTCTGTTCTTTTATTTAGGCATTTGGAGTTAGTGATGAAAGTTTCAGCAACTACATCCTCAATGGCATAATCAACTTTGGTGAACCAGTAGCACGGGTACTGGCTGATGGAGAGCTCGTAGTGCAACAAACTAAACTTAGCAATCGTACACCACTAGTAAGCTTGCTTATGGAAGGTCAGTAGGAAGTGTTTACATCAGATATTTAGTCTGAATTTTATCACAAAACCTGGAAATGAAAAATTTGTATCATATCATATACATGTAAAGAAAAAACCTCTAATACAGGAAGTACATGTATTTACCAACAAAACTACGTAAAATCACTTCTTTACCCACATGTAATTGCCTGCAGTATGTCATACTTCCATGTAAACCAGAATCCTTGATTGTACGTTTTTGGAACTAAGGGTTAAATGTTGAAAGTACAAATTTGAGTTTCTTCTGCATTTTTTTCAATTTTTCTTTCCATTTTGCTAATTATTTACGTCAGGATTCTAACTTGTGTAGGAGAGACAAACTCTGATTCCAAATCCCTTTGACCTGATGACAATTATGTCATAATGATTCACAGTTGTATTGTTTTGCCATAAAAGTTGTAATATGTTTAATTTAACAAAAGTCTCTTAAATCATTTACAGTGGCTACTGTAAATTACAATATTTTTATCACAGGTTCTAATTGGAATAGTCATTCATGGCATTGTTGCCTGGTAGTTATTATTACAGTCTGTAGCTCTGAACAAGGTCTATCCAGTTAAATTTAAAATGCTATGAACATGAAAAGAGTTAACACATAAGTTTGTAGAACAGTCTTTCATAAAGGTATCAGTGTATTGATGCAGATCTGTGTGAGAGCATGGTTGGAAGTGTAATAATCTAAATGGAATCATGCCTCTTCTTAGCTATTTTAGAAGATCAGGACCAATGCAATCTAACATAATGAGCATATTGTAGTCACTCATAATGATAATTCACAGGTGCTGTGCTGACATTCAGATACCAAAATAACATTCTTGATCATAATGGTAAAGTATTTTTGTATTTTGCTGATGCTCTGAAATGAAATGCTCTGTTAAATAAACTGTAACTGTCCTGTCCATGTATTCTTAATATTGGACTATATCCTTGCAAGTCAAAATATTTTGCAAGACATCATCACAGAAATACCCCCACTTTCTAACCCTTCATTAAACAAGGTTTCATTAATAAAATGTTAGTCCCTGGGTTGGTACCAAAATATTGACCGCATTGGGATATTGATACATATTTTTTATCTCATACTACTTTAAATTGTGTATGTTAAAGAGAATGACATTAACTTTTTGTCATTTTTTGTTGTTTTTCTCAGTATCCATTTGATATTTAGAAAGCTTTGAGCACCAGTGGCTTCACTATGTTTACTTTCAATGTCATGTGGCATTTTGGATGTCATATTTGAGAGACATTAACTTTGGCATCATTCCTTAATCAGGTCCTCCAGGAAGTGGAAAGACAGCTCTTGCTGCTACTCTGTCGATGAAGTCAGAATTTCCGTTTGTGAAGATATGTTCCCCAGAAGACATGGTTGGCTATTCTGAAAGTGCTAAATGTCAGGCTATTAAAAAGGTATGTCATGGACTGGTTAGCCAATCACCAGAGCCAGTGGGTAGACACAGACATGGGTGTGAAAATTCAGCTCGTCAGCTGATTTTCATTTTTTTGGTTCGGTTTTTTTTTGTGAATCAGCTCTGTACAAGATTATGGGAATTTCACATACAGACTGGGAGGGGTATTAATTGGACCCCTCCCCCATGGAAAGTTTGTTGCTACTCCAAACCACTGCTGATATCAAACTGTCCTGACTTCCCAACTCTCCTTACTTTCGACATGTCATGACTTTTTTCTTTGAAGTCTTGCACAGCTTTTGATACCAAATTCACAAAAATCATCCCAAGTGTTTTCATGTTGCTTGGCAATTGTGTCATGTAAATTTATTAGAATACATTCTGTTTTCTATCAAGTTGTGTATTTTCCATCTTATCATAATTATCATATCTTACACTGATGCCGGGGTAAACAGTATGTGACAACAGTTAAACAATAAAATACATAACAATGCGTACACAATGTATAATTATAATATGTGTGAATTTCATGCAAAAAATGTCTACATTATAAAACGGTGTATAACTCCTGACAAGCCCAGTCAGAATGGGGTTGAATTTTAGCTTTTTTTTAGCTGTTGTTTGTACATGACGACCAACAGGTTTTGAAAGCTGTGGTGGGAGATATGACATTTGGAACCTAGGGACACATTGCACCTGTGGCAAACAATTGTTTTGTCTTATCTCTACCTTGATGAAGATTTTAATTTTTTTTTTTGAGGGAATAAAGGGCAACAAAGGACTCTTTAAACATAAGCGATCAGTGGTCCTTGCATTATCCTGTTCGATTTAAGGGTGCATACTTGGGTACATTTGTGCACTCAATATTCGAACCCAGCTGGTGTGATGTCTGATGGTGAGTGTAACATGGGCTTTTGTTGCCCTACCAACTTGATTGGTCTGGGCCAATGAAAAACAGTATTGAGGTCAGATATGACAATTCAATATGTTTCTTACTATTGATTGCTTGGACATCAATGGGCATCACTTTCTAGTCGTGCAGAGGAATGGTGCTGAATTCAAGGAACAGCACTATACTCAACACTGTTTTCAGAATAGAGACTTACGTCTTCTATTTGTCATCATAAATTTTAAAACAGTTAAAGACACTGAAAGTTAGAAATCAGCACCTGTATAGCAACAACCTTGTAATATCAAACATGGCAGATAAGCCAAGCATACTGATTGTGCATTATCTCAGAGATCTCAGTAGGTCAAGCATCTGCCATTCTGCTGGTGACAATAAGTGCATCAGAGAATCTGAGTACAGCCCAAAAGTAAGCTGGTTAGGCACAGTATACACATGTATTATGGGTATTATTGTTAGGATCTTAGCTCTAATAACAGTACCAAAGGCCTCTTCTGGCCAACAGTTAATGCTGTTCATGAATAAGCTCTGAGCAATTTAGGATTAATAACTGGATTTACCTTGAAAATGACATTTTATCTGCACTTTCATGAAAGCGTTCTCTTATGTTGGTGGTCTTTTCACTTTTTATTAGAAGCTTGTGTTGTTCCAAATGTTTTGAATAGATCTTTGAGGATGCTTACAAGTCAGAACTCAGCTGTGTCGTTGTTGACGATATCGAGAGGCTTCTTGGTAAGTTGTGCTTGAGTAGCATATTTGAACTCCCCGTGATATTACCTTTCCAAAGAGAACAATATCAACAAATTTGGCGTATAAGTTAGGAAGGTGTGGTCAGTTGAAAATTGATGGCTGTACCCAGTTTAGTCAAAATTGGGGGAAAATGGCAGTCTATAATGCAAAAACTGTTGGTCCAACAGGGATGAAACAGCCACTTTATTCCAAACATCAAACATCAGTAAAGTTTGGATTTTTGGTGATTTTACATAGAATGACCCAAGAGAAATTTACTAGGAAATGTGCATCAGAACAGAGCACCCAAGTATCTGATTGTTGATGTCAGAACCACTCCCAAATTATACACTTAGGTACCACAGTACATATAAGCTCGCAAAATTCTTGGTCTTCGAGTAAGGAAGTTTAGAAAAATTTAGGGAAACTGTTTTTATTGCCAAAACAGGTTTCACATTTATGTACTGTGAATCATTGCTATTTAGCCATAGCAAACATTCAGGTATTCTGAACATCTCCTTTGCCTCCTAAGTTCTTTTTGCACAAATTTGCTTTAAACAACAAAAAACTGGAAGATTTGACCTCCAAAAATCCCTCAGAACAGAACATGCAGATAGACCCTAGCCTTTGTTACTTATCTCTGAGAAATCTTTGATAAATATCTGTCTAGTTTCAAGTGCTTTCAAAATGCTAGCCTGACGTGTAATTGCTGACATTGTGATATCCTAAGGCGTTTAGCTTAGAATGAGAGAGTGAGACGTACACGCTGTTTTAGGTGGCTGTACTGCAGTCACGAGGAATGCGTGACCCTTGACCTTTAATGCGTTCCAAAGTATATGTACGGTGTCCCAGTTTGGACATGTTTTAAGAATACTACATCCCTTTCCACCTTGAATGATAACTGTGTACATAAAAGAGTGATTTTGTAAATGTGAAGCAGACGACTAATTAAATAAGATTCAAAACTGGGAGTTAGCTGAGAAAAGCTTCACTGTCCATTTTTGTACTGTCTTCAAATATATATGCCTTATCGTTATTATTATCTTTGTTTTGAGCTAGAGTCACAGTTGGTTACTATTATTATTTCTTTTGAGCTAGTCACAGTTACAAAGTTGCATTTTCTTTCAGCCATTTTTTTTCTTTTTCCAAACTTGAAGTTCTCTAAACATAAACAGGAAAACAAATTGGGTAAACACACTTGTGCAGATGTCCTCAAGCAAATTAAACAAAAGTGTCCAACATGCAGGTGTCTTTCCTACAGTCTTTAAGTCACATAGTCTTAGGTGAGCAGGTGGGTGGCGATTTCGAGCAGGGTTCTGGCGCGGTGCTGGTGCTCGAGTAGGAGTGTGTGTTGGATTTGTCACGTCCTCAATGTCGGATTCCTCCGGATCCTGCTGGATTGGTGTGTTGGTCTGGATGAGTTTGTGTCGCGAGATGTTGCGTGTGACTGTGTGAGTGCCACGCTGAGCTGTTACCATAGATCCTTTTTTGGCAGTCACAGTGTAGGGGTGAGTATGGTATGGGGTTTGGTGTTTTGCGACTAGTCCATCGCGTCGTAGAAGAACTGTATCACCGATTTCAATGTTCTTGGGACGTGCCTGCTCTCTGTTGTCAGCGTATTGTTTCATCGCGGCTTTCTTGCATTTGTCACGCGATCTGACAGGTTTGGCTCGCGATTTGTGCACGGTCTCAGGGAGACCGTGCACAAATCGCGGGCCTGCCAAAGAGTAGCGTTGCAGATGCAACTCCTGTCGTAGCATGCGGCGTTGCTCGGTAATTTCGCAGGAACTTATAGAGAGCTTGCTTCCACGGTATTCCGTCTGTGATTGTGGTGCGATATGTCTTTTTGATTGTTTTCATGAACTGTTCCACCTCCCCACTGGCAAGGGGCCAACGTGGGGTGATTTTCCGATGATGGAACCCGAGGTAGTCTGCGAAGGATGAAGGGTAGCCCGTTTTCAGAGCATACTACCTTTGGAATGCCAAACGTGGCGAAGATACGATCCAGTTTGGGAATTACTGAACGGGCAGAAGTGAAAGTCACGATTTCGACTTCGGGAAAATGACTGTAATCGTCCATGACTACGAGGAGATGTTCTCCTGTGGGGAGATCACAGAAATCGATGCTGACTTCGAGCCATGGGCCGTCTGGGAGTGTAGACATAGTGAGTGGTGTTCGAGTGTCATTCGGGGTTGTCAACGGACATGAGAGGCAGTCGCGAACCGTGTTGTCGACGGGTGTGTCCATGTTGGGAAACCACACTTTCTCACGAAGTAGCTGTTTAGTCTTTGTCATGCCTTGGTGTCCTTCGTGAGCAATGTCGATAATCGATTGTGCGAGTGCTTGTGGAATCACGATATGACTTCCACGCAGCAGCAGGTCGCGATCAGTTGTTGCTGTTAGTTCTTCGCGCACTTTATGTAGACTCTTGAGGGTCGCGAGAGTCTCTTGGTTGTGGGGTTGTCTCAAGAGTGTGTCCCAGCTATGGGTGGCGACCGCGTCGATGGTCGACTGGAGAACCCGCTCGTCGCGAGTGGCAGTGCGGATTTTGTCGAGGGTGACTGACTTGGGCATGGCGTTCGTGACATATAGTCCGCGGGATTCAGCTTTCCTTGCTGATACTCAACGGTGAAGTTGTACTCCTGCAACTTCATTAACCAGAGCTTGGCTGTGCTGGTTATTGAACAGTGGGACCAACGGTTTGTGATCTGTGATAACGCGGAAGGTGCTACCGTACACATAGAGGTGGAAGTGAAGTATTGCCCAAGTGATGGCGAGAACTTCGCGTTCCGTCTGGGAATACCGCTGTTCAACGGGTGTCAGAGATCGACTGGCAAGAGCAACAATCGACAGTTCATCCCTGTCGTTGCTTTGGGCAAGAATACCAGCTAGGCCGACCGGGCTAGCATCAACGAGCAGTTCAGTCTTCTTGCCGGGGTCGAAGTATGCCATGGTACAACAGTGTGTGATGCTTTTACGAATCTACGTGAGCGCTTGCTGGTGTTCTGGTCCCCAGTTCCAGGTGGAGTCTTTCTTGGTCAACTCGCGCAGTGGGGCTGAAATAGTGGCAAGGTCTGGTATAAACCGGCTACAGTACGTTACCAGGCCAAGGAAACTCCTGACCTCGCTGGCATTGGTGGGGTCACGAACTTGTTGGATGGCTTCGACTTTCTTCTTGTCGGGAGAGATGCCACTGGAACTGAATACATGGCCAAAGTATTCAACACGTAACTGACCGAAACTGCACTTATCTCTGTTCAGAGTTAGGTTGCATTCGCGAAGACGTTGCAGACAGGCTGCAAGTCGTGTGTCATGTTCGGCTTGCGTGCGACCAAACACGAGGATGTCATCGCTGATGTTTAGCGTACCCACCAGGCCACAGAGAGCTGAGGAGATCGTGTTTTGGAAGACTTCCTCTGCTGAGCTTACGCCGAAATTCAAACGCTTGTAACGGAACAAGCCTTTGTGCGTTGAAAATACAGCCAGGTGGCGCGATTCTGGGGCTAGCTCAACTTGGTGGTAGCCTGCGTTAAGGTCCATTTTGCTGAACACGGTAGCGCCATTGACCTGAGCGAGGATGTTGTCGATGGTGGGTGTTATGTGGCGTTCGCGTTTAATAGCAGCATTGACATTTCGCATGTCCACGCACATACGAATCTCACCTGGTCGATTAGGTTTTTCGACCACATGTATGGGTGAGACCCACGGAGTTGGCTCATTGCGTACCGGCTCAATGATATCAAGGCGAAGTAGCTTGTCAAGTTCGTTCTCAACTTTCTTGCGGACATGGAACGGGATACGACGGTGTGGCAGGGCAATCGGTCGGACAGTCTCGTCCACGTGTAGCTTGCACTGAATGTTCTTTAACTTGCCAATACCAGTGAAACGATCTGCGAATTGTTCCACAAGACTGTCCATGGGCTTATGGGGGTTGTCGGGGTGAAGGTTGTAGGCCACATGAATGACCCGGAGAGCAGACGCTGTTCGGAAACTGATCAATGTGTCTCCAGTGGTTTTGGTAACACAGAAGGTGCAGTTCACTTGGGACCCCTTATAAGCGATAGAAGTGTCAAATGTGCCAACAATCTCCAGGGGTGTTTAACTACCATAGGCAAAGACTTTGGCTGCATTGTCCTTGCACAGTGGCGGTTTGGAGGACAGTTTGTTGTATACAGCCAGACACATGACATTAACTGACGCACCTGTATCAATGATGGCTGGCATGGGAGTTTCGTTGACTGTTACCGTGATAACCGGATGTTTGATGACGATACTCCGAACACATACTCATCGTCAGATGAGCTTGCAGCACTCCAGTGCCTCCAGTGGTGCTGTATTAGCATGGTTCCCAGTGCAGTCCATTTATCAAAGTGGCATTTTATCTATAGGAGCCAATGTAACTATACATTGTGTTGCATGTGATTTTCAAGCAATCATTTGCAAAAATAAATGACTGCCATACCGAGCACTTTGTGTGGACCTCATTGTGTTCATTACAGCAGCTTTCCCCTGTTTATTTAATTCCTTTACTCTCCTGTATTTAGTAGAACATGATCTGCCAGATTACAGAAACATAACCTAAACAATTCATAAGTGTAGAAAGGAAATTAGTATTTGAGGAGCTCATGTTTATGTATTTTCCGAAACGTTTCCAAGCAAACCTGAATGACATGAACATTTCATTAATGACCCATTTTGGGGGTGGGGTTGCATTTCTTACTACTCTTGTTGCTAGGTTTGCTCAGGGACCTTTTAAGTCGGTGAATTCCTCAGTGTTTCCAAGCAAACCTGAATGACATGAACATTTCATTAATGACCCATTTTGGGGGTGGGGTTGCATTTCTTACTACTCTTGTTGCTAGGTTTGCTCAGGGACCTTTTAAGTCGGTGAATTCCTCAGTGTTTCATTACAAAATGTGATTGCTGTAAACCAGCAACTGTTCTACATAACTGAAATAGATCACCCATTCCGAGTTCAAGTGAAGTGAGCTAAACCATACTCCTTCAGCATGTCATCTGTTGACCTGATGTACATGTAACCATCAGAAATGTCATTTTAACTGCTTTGATTCATTGAAGTACGATGATTTGGTACAAACACTGTTGTACAAGTAGTGTAAAATGCTTTGTCCTGCTTTACGTCAAGTACCCTTGAGTTTCAGTGAGATTATAACCAATTTACTTCTTCTTTGTTCTTTCTCATTAGATTATGTACCAATTGGTCCAAGATTCTCCAATCTTGTTCTTCAGGCCTTGCTTGTTTTGCTGAAAAAAATCCCTCCTAAGGTACGAAATAGTTTAAAAGAATCAAAAACATCTCATGCCCTGAAATATTTTATTCTGTAGGGATCAATATATCAGACCCAAAAACAAACATTGAATGAAACATCCTTACTAGCACCATGTATGGTTTGTGTTCACGTACAAATCTGATTTGGTGTCACCGTAGATGGAGGGAAACGTGAGAACATGGAGCTATTAAACACTAGGAGTCAGCACATACAGAGATGAAAAGGGTCAATGATGGCCACCGCAAGCCCTGCACATGCTGCAAGGACAAAACAAATTACGTGCCGTTGGCGGGCTGTAAAGAATGCTCGGAGTTGCATTTGCAAAGGATCGTGGGTACCACGCATGCGTGTCTCTAACACTTCCGCATGTTTAACATGGCCGCCTTGAGACGGAAACCATCGTCATCGGAGACTTAAACTTCGATAAATGTAGTGATTGTTCTGATATTCCAATGACAATGAAAGTATGGTTACGTCTTTACATCCCCAAAACGTCTCTTTTAATAATAAACAAAATTACTAACTAATACAAACTCTCCAAAAAATACGCACAAGAAAACTGAGCGAATGTATCTAGTCCAGAGGAAAATAAAAAAAAAAATTGGGAAGATTTGTTGTAGTTTCTGTCATTGTCCACAACTGTCTCGGCATGAAACCTCACCATGTTGTCGACATGCCGCATTCCTGCGGCATGTTTCCGCCTTGTTTTAACTGTAGGAACCACTAGGATTGCGACTTACGAAATAAATATCACAGTTCATATTTTGGGTATTTGTTCTCTACCACCGGAATCGCAAAATGTCATAACTGAATTTTAAAAAGTCCGACTTTTACCAAATAACCACCGCTGATTTGGAATTTTCGGGCGCATCTGTGGAGATCACTCACCGACTCCTGAGGACTACAGAAGAGAACTGCGCATCCTCTCCGTGCATCTTTTCCACCATTTATTTACTCCAGTATGCTGCAGCGAAACATGGCGAGTGTGTGGGTTACCAGCTACCTGGCAGTGGCGATCACTGTGTACAAAGAATGCCTTGGGTCTTCAACACTGGGGCCGGTAACCGCACCTTGCCTGTGGAGCTGACCGGAGCAGTTAATCAGATTACGGTCTGTAGGGACTTTGTTCTTACTCCTTGTGTTTAATAGCTCCATGGTGGGAACAATGGAACTCTGAAAGTCAGTCCTCAGGTAAAATGCTTTGGGGTATGAGAGTTCAACTGAACAAGGAAGAACAAAAGCGTGAGGACTTGATCAAAGGTTTATCTGGGATAACAACCCTGAGGACCTGAACACAAGGCTTTGTTGGTTTCATGCGCAGATCTTGTGGGACATGTCAAGAAAAGGTTCAAACAATGGGAATAAAGGGAACAGTAATGGTTTTTAGTAGTATGATACAAGCAGTAGGAAAGCACACATGTAAACAAAGTATGATTTCATTATGTTGCTGGTCGGTATAATCCTTTTGTAGTAGTGGCTCTACATGTACAATCCTCCAAAATATGGCAAACCCTGAGAGAGGATTTAGAAGGATCTGGGAGGGTTAGACTGAAGGTCTTTGGTCTCTCTACACGTTGACACTTTTTGAAAAGAAAGTTGTGGATTCATAGCTGAATTTTCATAGTAATGGGCTATGTACATGTGCTCTTATATTTCCATTGTTTCATTTTCCTTGATTACCAAGCTTACTTTGAGACCCATTGCCTTAAAAATATATTTTCCATCTGTTTGCAGGGAAGAAAACTCTTAATAATTGGTACCACTAGTCAGAAGGAAGTTCTCCAGCAAATGGAGATGGTTTCAATATTCAACACACACATCCACGTTCCTGCTTTGTCAACGGGAGACCAACTGTGTTCAGTTATTGAGGTATAGTTTGCATTTAATCATTGCTCTTATTACGTGGATTTTATTTCTATGTGTTCATCCAATAGCTCATTTAGGGCCAATTACAGCATGATAATGAGGCAAGAAGACAATGAAGAAATGTTCAGTTTAGAGGTGGGGTGAAAACCCTTGAACTTGAGTAGGGACTGAAAACCCACTCCACGTGTGGAATGAGCCGGATTTGAACCTAGACCACAAAAGTGGAAGGTGAGGAAAGAAACACTACACTAACCTGTTCATGAAAAGTATTTGTACTCCAATTTTTGTGGTTTGGTATTCTAACAATTCATTACTTCTGATGAAATTTCTTAAGTGGTGTTGATGAATCTGGATCCACACCTTAATGCTGATGTGTAAATTTGCAATTTTTTTAATGATAAATGTATTGCATCCTCTTGAGTTTGATGTTGCAGAGGCTACCTTCGTAGAGCTCCTTTAACTTGTTATGTACCTTTTTTGCTTCTTTCTTTCAATGAGTACGTGTACATTCCTATCCAGGTTCTTTTTTTTTTTTTCATCAGGCAATATGGTTGTCATAAAAAAGCAACAACATTGTAAAATACTTTAATCGGCATCACCCCTCAAGGAGTCATATCTTATTTATCACAAGGTTGGGGCAGAAGAGCAAGTGACAAATGCTTTAACACTCATCTTTCCTTCACAAATTGGATGCAGGGGATGTTGTGATGGCAGACAAGGGGTTTGACATTGCAGGTAGTGTTTGAATGACGGGTGCTGAGCTTCTAATCCCTTAATCCCTTCATTTAGAAGAGATGGGCTGCGACTGTCTTGAGAGCAAGTTCAATACCCATGCAGAATAGCTAACTCGAGAATTCATATAGAGCGGGTTATAGGACATCTGTGCCAGAAACATGCTATCCTGCACAGCACAATTCCTATGGATTTTGTCATTTCCAAGGATGGTAATGTTACACTTCTGGACAAAATCACAGTTGTGTCTTATTTTCTCACAAGCACGTGCCCATTAATGAACCATTTGACTGAATGGATTTTTGTTATCCCAGAAAGGGGTACCTCGTACAGGTGTCATTGAAGATCTTTTTTTTAGATGTTTTTTCAGTACCAATTTATGCAAAAGTACAGAAATCTGGTATGTCATGTATAAATATGAATACAAAGTGTTTCCATTTCTCAAGAAAAGTTTTTTGAAAGAGAATGCCTCATGCACTGATCATTTGTACACGTGAGGTGAAGCACATCCATTAGTCGTTCTGTGTGGGGCATTAAATCTTGTGACAGGAGGTCCAAAAACTCAAGGCTGTACTGCAGTTTGGCACCAGATACATGTGTTTAGATGAATACTGCACGTCAACATATCCATTTCTTCTTGTTTTCCTGTAGTTCTACAGTTTATGAGGTATAGAAAATTTCCCTCATGTACTATGGATATCCACAGTTTATGAAAAGCCACTTTTTAGAATGAAACGACAGAACATGGGATGGTGAAAATGAAACGGTTACCATACCAAATGTTGCGTTCATTACTCTACTTGGTTGTGCATCCATGCAACATCAAGACAAAAATTTGGTTCACAGGGAAAACCTGAGAAAATATACTACTGTACTGCTTAGCTCAAGTGGTAGAGATCTACCCAGGGGGTGAGGTGTCCGGTTCAAGTCCCAATGAGGAACATAGGATTTTTCTTTCAACCAGTGTTTTTCTTTTTTGCTTCAGAAAAGTGTGAAACTGACTGAATATCTAAGAGTGAAACCGGGCAGCAACTTTCCTTACAAAGCAGAACTGATAGTTACAATCTAAATTCTATTCTTCCCTTTTCCTTGGTACTTTACGACACTCTGGGTAGAACCATTTCCTTTCTGGCAGTTTCTTTATTTGGAGGCAACTATGGTGATATTACATCCTTGACTATTCTGTGAGATCATCTTGTCCACCTTCTGCAGTTATCCTTTGTAGCAGTGCATACCTGGCTTATCTTGAACAGATTGGACCTGGGCGTAAAATTTGCCCGTTAATTCTGGTAGCACTGTTTTGTAGAAAAATTCACGGCATTTTTCAAGAAGTTCATCCCACATGTTTGCATCTGGTTCAATTCGCTCAATGTGAACAACTGTATTTGTCCACAACAGTGTTGTGGGTCTCGAGACCTGGTCTCGGTCTCGAGACTGTCTCAAGACCTTTTTTTGCAGTCTCGGTCTCACCTGTCAGAGTCTCGGTCTTGGGAGGGCTGGTAACTGTCTCGAAAGCGCCGGTCTAGGTCTCGGTCTTGGATGCCATAGTCTTGGGTTTCCCACTGGAGACCAGTCAAGACCAAAACAAAATGCGCATCTAGCTACCACGCATGCATGCGTTCGCATAAGGCAAAATTACCTCTGCTCGAGTCAACTCTTCAATCACTGATATAAATGCAACACAGAAATGTTCAAATCTTTTGCAATAAACAATGAAATCGATGCTGGAATGAAGACTAGTCAATGCAGCATGATGCAACCTTGTCCTAAGTTGTTACTTTATTTCCAATTCAGAGTAGCCATGCTGCTTGACACCATGGAGATGAGGCTGTGAGTAGCGGAATTCGCACACTAGACTGGTTTCCATTCCCTACGTAGTCTCCTGCTGAATGTAGGGCCGGGACGAGAACTAGTCTGTGTGTGTGCGCGCACACTGCAAATTGTGTGCACGTGTGAAAATGCTTTCATTCAGTCTTGTAAGTGGTACGTGTTGTTTTAGTAGTTTCGTTTGGGTACATCTTTTTTGGATATTTGTTTTTCAGTGTTTTGCTTACAAAAAACAGTTTTAGGACATTTGTTTTAATGTTCACATCATATCATTTGGGACACTCGGGTTTAAAATGACCAGGTCAGGGTAAAAGTAGAGCAGTATCACTGATAAAAGAACTGAGACAAATATATTTGACCTATTTGTGCGTGTGTGTTTATACTAATGTTTTCATTTTATTTCTTAATTGTACTGCCATCTGTTTGTCCCTATTTACCTTTTGGTAAAAAATAAATGTTGGTTTATGGTTGGTCTCGTTCTCGGATGTCGTGGTCTCGGTCTCGACCTGCAAAAGTCTCGTGCTCGAAGTCCAGGTCTTGGTCTTGAAGGAGTAAGTCTCGGGTTTTGGTCTTGGTCTCGGATATCAAGGTCTCCGATACAACACTGGTCCACAACACGTAGTCAGCATAGTCAACAGGGCATGTATGTGTGTTTGAATCTGATACATGTATGCTTGTTTACTATCAGGAGTGACCTCCTTACCATTTACCACAAGGCATGTATATTTAAGGGATGCATATTCACCGACTTGAGCGTCGCAAGCATAAAATGGATATTTCATTTCTAGGACCCCCTCCTCACAGCAATAATAAGAAATACGTCCATCTGGGGAAGCCCCAATGTGTGGAGAATTTGTGTTAATTACAAAGCCAAAGTCCTTAACCCCTTCTCATCGGGAAGCGGTGAGAGATGCCATAAAAATTGAGATCCCTCAACCCGCTTTTCAGCTATTATTCTCAGCCCACGCTCGAGCGAACACGGTGAAAGAAGGCATACCCTGGCTCTTGTAGATATATAGTGATTGGCCTTTGTGCGCTGCCAAGAAATGAAAAGGCAAATGAATTTGCATCATTATCACCAGCTTCACAATAGGTGCCACTTTGAAAAGAGGCAATGGGAATGTGGAAGCGTGAGTAGAGCCACATGCCACCAAACAATGAGCCTTTTCACTGTGTAAATCAAAGCGTGCAGAGCAGGCAGGGCCACAAACCAAGAATTTGGGGTTTGACAGGTGGCCTTTGTGGCCAAGCGAGGCTGGAATTCTCAGAGTCGGCTTTCAGAAAAAAGACCCAGCGTTAAGGTTAACTTCAAAATTTTGGTGTATTTCTCTCATTCTTTCCTCATACGCTTGCTGTTCCTCTGTCTCACGTAAACATCCCCACTTGGAGGCTGCTGTAGAAAAGCTGCATTACTCCAGATAGAACACAGATTGAATGAGTGATTGAGAAGGTTGGTTCTGGATTCTTACAGACACTCTTTATTTTTAATACAGTAAGGTGGCCAGATGAAAAAGAGATCACTGCTTGGAAGAATGGTGTCAGGGTGGGATGTTTTGAATTGGTGGCAGTGTTCCAGTACAATGCTTAGGAATTCTGGCTTAGTTCCTGTTGCATTCATCTGTGAGAAGAAGGTCTGGAGTTCAACATCTGTAGGATCAGGTACTGTCTTATGCTGTGGAATGCTATGTTGGCATCAAACCATCATCAACCAACATATCATTCTTTCCCTTCTTGGTTTTGGCTGATGTGAAATCAATTTGAGCTATGGACAAGTTCTGCACTTCCTCTACGGCTGATGGAAGCTTCCAGCAAGCTGGTTCCTGTGTTACTGTTTTGCTATCTGTAGTATGCACCTTTGTGTCAATATAAAACATCAAAGCACAGACATGAGTGCCAGCCTCTCCGAGGCCAGCAATGCAGTTGCAGTGGGCCGCGATGATTTTTGCCACATTTTTCTGCAAATAACCATGGCCTAAGTGCTGCCCCCTGTAGAACAATGAACAATCCGTGGACTAGTTCAAAAATTCATTTGTTGTAATTTGTAGAGCCTAACAAGGATAATTATAGACTTGCACCTTAAGTATTCTTATGCTGTGGATTGACAAGGAGTGAATTTCACACAAAATTACATGTTTAGCATCCCCCACCTACCCAAGAAATTTTAAAATAATTTTCTTAAACCCTTCCATTGAATTTAAAAACTGTCATGACTGTGCTTTCCCCCTTTTGCAGATCTGCTTCACAGTCACCTTAAATATACGTGAAACAACATGTAAAAGGTGTGATTCTTCTCAAAAGTTTTTGCAGTCTTGTTTCATCTCATACTTTCTAACCACAACTATATGGAGAAATATTTCTGCCTTATTTCTACACAATATTTTTCCACATAAAAAAACCCCACAACACAAACAAAAACAATATCACCAAACTTTCCAAAATGGAACGATTAAAGTGGGTACTTGGACACTTGATATTTTTTCTCCTCAAGTCTTAGTTTTTTACCTTTGCTGTAATGGTATGTTTGCCATTGATGGTAGCAAACACATTAAATTAAGGACCCATCCACTGACAAACTGGTTGTAAGCCTCAAGTCCTTTGTAGCATTTCAAGTCCTTAAGAGTGTATGCACTTGGAGAGTATACTAAAAATTAACAATGTCAGGATATGATATTTGAGGGAGGAAATGTGGATCCTCTCCCCATAACATCAAACTAATTGTGTGTGGACCAATGTCATCGATATATTGCAGAATCTTGTCATATCAGACTTTTGCAAGGCGATTATGGGCTTGATAATATGTCGATCTTGCTGCATTTGTACTTTGTGTAGCCATAACAACAGATTTACATGCAGTCACCAGGAATGAAACTTGCATGATAATATACAAAAAGCAAAATTAATGGAGTTGAAAGTGCACTTTTGTAAATTTAAAATCAAAGAAAAATGATAATGGTGATCCATAGCTCTATAATTTTTCAATTTGTATTATTATTATTATTATTATAGCTTTCAAAATTATACACTTGATATTCCTACATGTATGGACACTGCTTCACATCCTGTGCACAAACCCTAAAGTTTAATGTTATGATTTCATGAGACTACATGTAGTCTGTTTTCAAGGTAAATACTGCCACCTCAGTGTTTTCACTGCTAACCTTTACTTTTAAGGAGCCAACATTTTAATGCTTTCAGATGGCTAACCGGTCAGAGTAGGGAAAATTGGTGACATTCATATGTCAGGGAATTCTTCCCCCATAAGAAAATAAATTGGAAACAGTTGCCCAGAACAGAGTCCAAACAGGGCAATATGCCATACACTCACTGGTGGAAGGTTTATACAGCACACTATTTTGTGCTGGACTAGCACCAGGACCGGCATCAGGTGCCAATGGTACTTTTGTCGTTCACATTCGTGATATAAACACAGACATCTGTCAAGATTAAACATGCTCAAAAACAAAACAAAATTAGGCCTACCTGGATTTCGATATACGACCACACTACATTTGATGATTTGCTGGAAAGCATCATGATGAATCCCAATGGTCTTGTTCTAGCTAGACAAATCACCCATATTGACAAAATAAACATTTTAAATTACGCACCATCAACTTGACTGTGCACAGCTGTTGTAATCCAATATGAAGGGGCAATGCATTGTTGTGGTAATGAATGTTGTA
>NW_019091463.1:919407-937936 GCF_001949145.1 Acanthaster planci
AGGATGGGGCGCCAGATGTCGCTGTTTCTATACAGTTTTTCAAAAGGCCTTTTCCAGAGCTCCCAAGATTCAGATTTCAAAAATAGTACTTTTCATGGCAGCAGTGCACAGAATATCGTAATTTACAGTCAACTAATTGGGGCAAGCCCTTTTCATGGTAGACTTGTATGAATATTAAACTACATAGTGTATAAGCACTAATGAGGGTGTATAACAAACATTGGTTCTACAACCATGAAAGTTAGAATGTAAATTAAAACGTTTTTACAATGAAACTGTTTCGTTTGGTCAAAGGATCTGTGATAGCAGTCCTCAGAGAATAACAGTGCTCTACATGTGTTACGCTTTGTTCACGAAGGACAGTCCATGAATCAGCTCTATCCACTCTGATGACAGGCTCAGTGAGTACCGGTCATCAACTTATGCACTGATATTAAAGCATCATAAAACTGCCACAATCAGCATTTTCTCCAATTGTTGGAGTGTTGATTCCAGTCATGGCTGTCGGAGGGAGTAAATCACCCATTCAGAGTTGTATCCAGTGCTGATTTGAAGAGCTGGAACCTTGCTTGAGAGACTCTGTATTTTGCCCAGGAACTTCAGCTTTCTTCATTTGCAGGTCTGTGTATGTTGCACATTTGCACTTTTTGAGCAATTGGGTAGAATGTGACTGCTTAAAGCATAGCTGGAGTAGTAGTCTCGACACAAGACTTTTTTTTTGTCCACAGCCATCACGAGTTGTATGCGTACAGCTTACAATACTGGTTAAGACGTACTGTACGTACGTACGTGCAACCGAAATTAGCAAGTAACAATCCACATCTAGAACCAAGACTGGTACGAATACAATATGCACGCACCGTCTAAAAAGACTTGTTGTCAGTCCTTCCACGGTTTTCAGACCACTTTTGTCGAAAGAAAATGTAGGGAATGAAGCATCTTTTTAAATTTATTTTTTTCAAGAGGGCATTGTAAAAGATCGTACCAACGAAGAACACAATCGTACAAGCGTACCCAAATCGTACATATTTGGAGCTCTGCTTTTCAATCGCTTAGTAACCTTGCATTTTTATCAAAGTTACACCGAGGAAAGACCATAGTGCATAGATGGTTCTAGAAAAATGATATCATGATGATCTCATCGGATGTCAAACAACAAGTGATTGAAGTTAGATATTTTTAGTTCTTTGTATAGGCAATGAGAAGAAACCCTTCTTTTCCCAATTACAATCTTTCTACAACAGACGGCCAAGATATCATGAAAAAAATGGAACAATTTTTCCATTAATGGTTGGAAAAAAAGTCAAAAACATGGCCCCCCTGAGACCCATTTTTGCCAATTTCAGAAATTTTCAATATGTATTAATGATACGCCAGTGACGTCGAAATGTCAGGGGGATGATACATGTATAAGGTGTTTGTTTTTTATATGAATCTTGCAGTAGAGGCGTGCTCAAAATACATTGTTTGTGCATTGTTCTTGTCCACTACATTGATTGTTCCATCAATCATATTTAATTTCATAATTTGCTGCATTTTTGTCATAAAATAAAACATACCCCAGTCTTGTGCAGTGCATAATTTCGGACAAGAATCTTGGCATCCTCCTTCATCAATAAGTAAATTATAGTTACTGTCATATCACTTTCATTAAAAGGCCCTGATATGTGTTTATCACTTTTTTCCACAACACATTGAGAATTGTGGACAGGGCAAATAAGCACATAGGTGGGTTGCTGTCTTTTCTAAAAGCTTCACATGTGCACACTATACATATGACTGACCATCCCTACAACACTCTACACTAAACTTTATTTTTTAATAAATCACATAATCATTTTGACCAGATAAGAGTAAGATTTGGGGTTTATATTATTATGTATTTTCTATATGTCATCAAAACTCCTCGTTTCATTGCATTGGGGTGCAACAAAGCCAGCTTGCATGTATCGGAATGCATGCCTGTTGTATCATCATATGTGGGTTTGGCTACTGTGAGCATATTGGCACCGTGCCAGATGCCGACACACAAGACATGCACAAAGCTCTTTGTGAAAGTTTTAAGGAAAAGTGAGGGATGGCCATCATCAAACCAACACAAATACAAAATTTGACCTTGCATGTTTCTGAAATGGGCTTGGTTGTGGTGGTCTCGGCGATTCCAAAACTGGGTACAAGTTTTCTGCTCTGTATTCACCACAAGATTTGACAAGGACAGTTCCAACCAACTGTCATTTTCATCACCAGTCTACAGATGTACTACCAGTGATCCTGCTGGACCATTTTCTGTTCCAGTTTCAGGAATAACTCCAGGTTGTGGAGTTATTCTGTGAAATTCATCTGA
This sequence comes from Acanthaster planci, assembly GCF_001949145.1. The sequence continues at coordinate 921,752 of NW_019091463.1, forward strand.
GATTTCTTGCTTCTCTGAACTAAGAGTGAAGCCATTTTTGCTCCATGAAGCTTCCTGATCAGTGAACCGTGGATACTAGCTGCCATTGTTACAATGGCTGTTTGTCTTGCCAAGCTGCAGCTACTGACCCTACTGCTATTAATATTCATCAGCTGGGGTCACGGAGAATCTGAAGGTCCCTTTGTTCCTTCTACATCAACTGAGAAAGCCAGGAATGGACATGCCAAGTACCAAGGGCAGAGAATTCTCTACTACAGTAATTCTCACTGTACTTTCCAACTTCAACTCATCAAGTCAGGTGACATTCAACCAAATCCAGGTCCTTGCCAGCCCCATGACCATCAGAATTCTACCAACTTGAATTGTGTCCTGCTGAATGCTCGCAGTGTGGTCAACAAAACACTCAATCTTCAGACAGATCTTGCCCTCAATAATATTGACATCGCTTGTGTAACTGAAACCTGGTTATGCCCTGACGTCATGACTCCCAAAATTTTGGACACTTCACAGTGCCATTTTTTTTGTCATGACAGGAAACGCAATGGAGGTGGTGTGCTCTTTGCATGCAAACCTCATCTCATGCCATCCCGACGAGATGAATTTTAGCCCTCTACCGACACTCAAGCTAATTTCAAAGAATGTGAACTCATCTAGAGCCAGGTCATTATTCCTCACAACAAGGGCAAACTACTTATTGGGACATGTTATCGACCCCTGTCATCAATAACTGGATTTGATGAAGCGCTTTCCTTCTTGATCAACTGCATCCTTCCCTGCTCACATCAATTTCAAGCAATCTTTCTCGTCGGCGAGTTCAATCTACAAATACCCTGCTTGGCATCCTCTGATGAACACAATCCTCCATCTCTTAACACTCGCTCTGCTGCTGTTCTCAATATCATTGACTCTTTGAATATGTCTCAACTGGTCTCCTTCACTACAAGACGAAATCCTCACGGAAATGATGCCATGCTGGACCTCATCTTCTGCAATGAACCAAACTGGACTCGGAATATGTGCAAAGGACCTGGGCTGGGCAACAGTGACCATGACTCCGTTCACTTCCTGATCCTCACAACATCCAGACACCAATTTCCATCGTACCTTTCACCAGTTTCACAAGGCCAACAAACAGGATTTTCAGACCACCCGACAATGCATTCCATGGCAACTTTTCCTTGAAGATGACGTGGATGTAACATGGGAAAATTTCACTTCACTTATCCATGCGGCAGTGAAGGATGTCGTCCCTATCGCCACGTCCAAAGGACACCGCTGGTCTTCATGGATAACAAATGACATCGTCAAAGCGGCGAGAAAAAAGAACCATGCGTACAGATGTGCTGTGAATAACAAGAACAATACAAATTTGTTGGACAAATACAAAGAATTCCGGTCTTTGGTTAATCAACTCACAAGGAATTCTTATAATGATTATATTTATAGTTCAGCCCTTGATTGTAAAGACAACCGTAAGCGTTTTTGGTCTTATGTTAACAGCAAGAGAAAATACCAGAGGAATGCCACTTTTATTTACAACCAAACTCTCTCTGATCCCAGTGCAATTGCTAATGCTTTCAATCTGTCTTTTCAAAGTAACTTTTCTCCACAGCAATCTTCTACCATCTACCTGACTTGGAGGCCTTTACTTTCTGTGTTACTCAAGGAGATGTTATTAGGGCTCTCGGCAAGCTTAATCCTTCCAAAGCACCCGGCTTGGATGGCATATGTCCACAAATTCTGAAATTAGCCGGTTTTGCGATTATTCCTATGTAAACTAGCATATTCATTCTCAGTCTTTCAACAGGTGTCATTCCCCACAACTGGAAACAGGCGAATGTTGTCCCATTGTTTAAACATGGCGATAAATCTCTCATTACTAATTAAAGACCTATTTCCCTTTCTTCTGTTCTTTGTAAAATGCTTGAAGGTTTTATAAGCAGGAAACTACTTGATCATTTTTCCCAGCATCAGATCATCCCAGATTCACAGCATGGATTTCTACCCCGACGTTCTTGTATTACACATGTACTCAATTAACTTCCCTCTTTGTCACCTGGTCTCGAGCTCTTGACATTTCCAATCCTCCTCACATTGATGCAACCTTTCTTAACTGGTCCAGAGCTTTGACAAATGTGACCATTCAACCCTTCTTCATAAACTACATCAGTATGGAATCTGCGGTAACACACTTTCAAGGATCAATAATTTCCTTTCCAACAGAGAACAATGAGTCATCTTTTTAGGAGCCAATTCTGACTGGATACCGGTAACTTCAGGAGTCCCCCAAGGCTCAGTCCTTGGTCCTGTATTATTTAATTTATTTACATCTGACTTGGCTAGCCATGTAAAATCTTCTCTTCCTCAATATGCAGATGACACTGTTTTGTATAGAATTATTAGATGTGAAGATGACATTTCCATTTTACAGAATGACCTCAGTGACCCCAGATGGTGCTCTGATAACCAAATGAAACTTAACTCAACCAAGTGCAAAGTTATGCATGTAACCCACTCCAGAAAGCAAATACTAACCACTTGTTTTCTTGATGTCTGTAGGAAAGTTTGTTGAAATTGCTTGAAAATTTGTAGATACTATTACTTTCAAACATACAATGCATGGGCAAAACCTCAGGCTGATGGCATAATCAGACCAGAAGACCTTTACTCCTAAAAAATCAACCCCCCAACAAAAAAATTAGATTAAAAATCCTAACGGCCATCTGTTGCTTCCCCTTAACAGTTTCACAATGGGCATTTTGCATGTCTTGTGTGTACAGGACAGCGTAGCCAGGATATAGCACAGTGCCAAAATGCTTGCTGCAGCTGAACCCACCTGCAATAAAAAATAATTCTACCAGCAGTTTATCACGTACTACTTACCCAAAGCTCATAACGGTAACACACTGCTTACCCACACTGTGAGTATGCCTTGTTAGTCTGAATCATAAACATGTCATGACCATTGGAACTGCCCACTAAGTTTGTGAGGTGTAGTTGTGAAATCAAATAAGTGCTTGGTCAACTTGTGAATATGCAAAACTGCAGACAGGAATAGTTTTTTGAGGTTCAGATGCATGAGTGACATAGCAGTTTCAGTGATTCATTTGCTTTACAACAAGTTACAGTAGATTGTACATGTACTGGCATTAACTTCAAAGTAGGTAGAGCCTAAAGTCCTACTTATATACATGAAGTGATGTCATAATGACATAATCTTGGGATGTTTTGTAGATTTTAATTTTCATGTGCAAATGTCATTGACTTTGCTCAAGTTTTTTGGCTCTACACGTTTTACAGTGCATGCATGAATGGTAGGTGCATTTGTCTTGTAATCTTACGAATGCAGAATAGCCCTAGGATCTTTTGTAAACAGACATAGAACGTCTTGTTCATTAAATTTTTTCCACTCAAATTTGTGTTCTCCAAATGCAGTATAATTTTGAAAAAGAAATTTGGATGGTGATTTTAAGGGATGACATTGGATTTCTGCCCAGCAGAAGAAAATTTCCCACTTTTCCTACTTAAGAAATTCTAAGATGATACACTTTTATTTTCTGTTTCAGTAGAGTCAGGACGCCTAGAATGTACATGTAAATGCACTAGGGACCATTAACCACTTCATGCTTGGGTGCCTGGTTTCGGGCACATAGGCTTTATACACGAAGCCAGGAAGCCCAAAACCAGACTAAAGAGCTGGGCCTTATAACAAAACACTGTACCCGGAACAAAAAAAAGCTGCCGGGAAATGCTATTATCTTTTCAGTTGTCAATAGCAGAGGAAATCTGTTATTGTTTTGAAAGATTATACCACTGTTTGTGGCATTCGCCCCAAGCAGATTACAACCAGGGACAAAAGTGCTCCAGTGATGAGTGATACAATACCGCTGCACGCTAATCTGGCCCCTATTGAAAAGACGCCAGCAGTGCACTGAGCTGGTTTCGGGAACAAAAGAAACTTACACGACACTGCAAAATCCGGGCCTTTTTACAAGGCAGCAGGCCTGGCTGAAATACTCTTACATCAATAGATTTTGTATGTCAGATTAGAGTAGCCACCCGACAGTCATTCGTGTGGGTGTAAACGTCCAGTAAATGAAGTTAATTTTGTGAAGAATTTTGGTAATCTTGAAAATCCCCTGTTTATGTCATGCAACTTTTAAATTACACCTGGCAGCAAGTGGTTAAAACTCGGCTGCATTGTGGCATGATCATTTTGTGTACAAACTGTGTACTCCTAGGGACACATTACAGTTAAATGAATTTGTAGTTTACCCCCAGGGACTATGCTTATTTTCTCAAGTTTTGCTTGAAGGGATAGTTGTTGAATTGCATGAACCGTTTTCTCGAATGGCTTGCAATGCTCTTCATTTTGAGCATGCACTGTTGAAATACTAAACTGGTGCATTGTATCCTACATACATGCATCTTATAGTAACTGTGCTCATCCAACAAGTCATTTCTCTTTGTGTGTCTATAGCTCCTTTGATATTTTTTTCATCTGACTTAGTGGTGACCTTGGTGGTCACCACTTGACCAAGGGACTGTTTCCTATATCTGTTAAAGTAGGCTTTATAACCCTACATGTCTCAAACATGTAGGAGTCAGGTTGGCATAGTGGTTCTTTCCTCGCTTTCCACCTCTGCGGCCCGGGTTCGAATCCCGGCCCGGTCCACATGTGGATTGGGTTTCAGTCCCTTCCTGATTCTGTGGGTTTTACCCAGAATATTCCTCTGCAGTTTTCCTCTTACCTCTAAAACTGTAACTGCTTCTCACTGTCTTCCTCTCTACAGGTTTCTTCAGGCTTGCGAACTACAGTGCCTAGGGTGCTTTTGAGGAATCGTTGGTGTCATTACCAGAAATATATTATTATAATAATAATAATACAACAACAATAATAATAATAAACATGTCTTGGCTCGTCCAAATTTCTAAGATTCATGTGTTTTTCTTTATCTTTTCCTTTGAAGCACACTTACACGTACATGTACATCATAGTACCATTTTTTTCTTAGTGAAGAAAATATGTTTTACATGGTGCAAAGGTAGATTTATAGCTAAATGAAATTCAGGCAACAGAAGTTTCCTTGCTCATCTATTCTTTTGTTTGCAGGGGTACTTTTTGTAAGTTTTAAATAGAAGCTATTTGAAGAAAAGTGATCTTCTTTTCAGTACATTTTAGATTTGATGGGATTCAAATATTAACACCCTAAAACTTCTGAGCTGTTGGTGCCTCAGATTCGCATACCTTGTTTATTTCCAGCAAGTCTTATTGCTTAACAGATTTTTTGTGTGATTTCCTTAATGTTCAGGACTTTGATTGTTTCACTGTCTCTGAAAGAGCCACAGTACAGAAGAAACTTAGTGGGAAGAGGTAAGTACAAAAAAATGAAAAGGAGAAACTTCAATACTGCTGTGGCACAACACTTACATGCACGTCTCATCTGTTCTTTTGTTTGCATTATGATTAACTTTTTGTTTTAACACCTTGCTTTTTGGTCATTCTTTGTGGGTATTTTACTTCAGGAGACATGGCTGTCCAAACAAAGTTGGTCAAACCCATTAGTCAAAAGTTTATTAACCTATATCTCAATAACTAATGTACCAATTGACATGAAAGTTTGGTTCAAGGGGTTTCTCAAGGAATCCAAGTAGCACACTGAATTATGTTCTAATCCGTGACAGTCAGGTCCAAAAGCATGTTCAATTGACACAGAATTACCCTTTTCTGAAATTCTTCATCATAAATTCTGTATTGTGTGGTATTAATATTTTCGTAACTATAGTTTCTTAGCCAGTTGAAGTAGAATTTCAGTTTTTATAGACTAATAAAGAATTGAATCGAATCAATGCCTTCTAAAACATGCATGCATACTGGTGAACAGTAAAAAGGCAGCAAAGCAGCCTACTGATTGAAAGGATGTTGATTTGCGGACATATAATCTGTACATGACTGGGTTGATATAGAACACATATTGCTGTTCGGTATGGTTCTGTGTGAAGGACAGTTATGGTTGTGATTACAAAACCAACTGCAAGTGTTGTTGAAAGAGCTAGCCAAGGTTAGGAGCTGTCCACTTTGACAAGACAATACATAACTGATTCCATACCTTGCATGTAACTATGTAGAGGTACTAAGGCTTTTCCTGTTTTCATTCATTGCTTATAAATTCACACAAGTTATTTAAAGTTTGATTCAGTGAATTGCTGATATTTTCAGCCATCAACAGATAATATGACCAAAAGAGAGCGTACTGAATTTTGTATACAAGTACCTGGAGTATGTGCAGACAATTATATTGACATCGCTAATGCCATTTATAACGAATTTGTTCATGTATCGTCTGGTCTGACATCTTTGGACAATACCAACCTCACTGTCTTTTTACTGGCTCCTAGGCCACCTCCTCTTCTGTTCCCATGGGAAGTGTATGATGTATTGAGAAAGGTTAAAACATCCAAAGCCTCTGGTCCGGATGGAATTCTGCCTCAGCTTCTCAAAGAATTTGCATACGAGCTTAATGTTCCATTCACTCATATTCTTAATAGCTCATCTAATGAAGGAATTGTTCCTTTTCAATGGAAAAAGGCAATTGTTACTCCCTTTCCTAAAGACTATCCAGCAAATATTGAAAGGCTGATGCCGGTGTCCATGTCGGATGGCTTGGCCAAAATTGCTGAAGAGTTTACATGTATATCGCCCAGTATAGTAATGATAAAGGGGTTTCCACCTCACACTATCTGGTTAGTTTGATGCATTCTTTACACAGTGGAGGTGACTTTTCAAAAGGTTTCGATCTCAATTTAAAAAATTTCAAAGTTAGGGGTAAGGGAATCAATTATTCCTTGGATTTACAGTTTTATTTTTAATAGGCAACAATGTGTCACATATAATCAGAGATTATCTGACTTCAAAACACCCAAAGGAGGTCTTCCACAAGGTACCAAAATCAGTCCCATTGGTTTTCAGTGCTTCATCAACATTTTTTCACCAGATAATAAAGTTGGTATTTGGAAGTACATGTATGTGGGTGACTTAATTTAAGCCGAGAATTGTCCTAGTTCTATCACTGGTAACCTTTGAATTGAATTAGATCGTTTTGTTGAGTGGACTAAGGATAATAACTTAAACCCATCTAACTGTCAGGCTCTTCAAATCCGCTTCAAGAGAAATCTGCCCATACCAGCATTAACTATTGATCATAACCCACTTGCTTCGTGTCTTCAGCAAAGATCCTAGGAGTCACGATTCAAAATGAGTTGAAGTGGGATCTCCAGATTAGTGATATGTTAAGAAAACAAACAGACATTTATACATGTTACGCGCACTTTAAAAATTTGGTCTTACAACAGATGAATTGACAGTTGTTTATAAAGGTTATGTCAGACCCACGATAGAATATGCTGACGTTGTGTAGAATTCTTAACTTCAAAGATCACATTCATATTTTAGAAAAATTGCAGAAAAGAGCGTGTATCATTATGCTTGGTAATAATTATAATTCATATCAGGATGCTATGGAAATGTGTGGCATTGAAACCCTTGCTGATCGTCGGCAGGCACATTGTTAAAAATTTGTTGAGTCTTTGTCTTAGTGTAAACAAACTGATGAATAATCATCCTTTATGAAAAACTATTTAACTAAACTGTTAGGGAGTTGCTCAACTCCATTCTATTATTCTATTTCATGGCTACCCTGTAGGACTAACCATTTTGATAATAGCCCCATTCCAATTTATATTAATTTATTAAATTCATAATTAGAGAATCCGCACAGGCCTTCTTGTGGCTTACGGAATTATTATTATATAAATTATTATATATATTATTCAACAATAGAGAAACAAAACATAATTCAACCCGCTGAAGAAGGTTTGATGTTTTATTCATTTGTTTATTAGTTTTAATAATAATAATTATGATTTGTGGTTGTTTTTGTGCTTGCTATATTTTGATGTACTTTAAATGTATTTTACATCTATTTTAATTAGAATATGTAACATGCTTGTAATTTAGCTTGGGCCATGGTAAGAATGAAATAAACTAATGAATGAATATTAGAATATTAATATTGTTAATATGAGTAAATATATATGTACACTGTTCCAACTCAAGGTTCAGGTCACTTTAAGACCTGGTTAGATGGAACAGGTTTTCATATGTTACATGTTCTGATCTCTCTTAGGAATTTGATATGGAAAACCAAAACAAAATAAACATTTCAGATGGTTTCTGATTTTGATAATTCATCATCATGACATCACCACAATTTTCACTTTTCATGGTTGATTTGTTGACTAAATTTAGATTACAAGTTACAACATCACCTCTTTGCAAACGCCTCAGTAAAGCGTAATCAATTACTTGAGTTGTCCAAATCCACTCAGTTCCAGGAGCAAGGTTGAAATACCAATAGTGAAATGCCAATTTACTTCTCTTACACAGACTCTGTATTGGGATTAAAAAGCTCCTTGTTTTACTGGAGCTGGTACGACAGACTGAAGAGGGGTTCCGTGTACCAAAGCTTCTGTGTCTACTGGAGGAAGAGGCAGGGTGAGACTCAAGATACATGTCTGTCTATTGTATATGAATGGCTTGTTTTAATCTCCTCGTGCCGGTGTGCCAGAGATGTTGGCTTTATATGCACAGCCGGGGTGCCTGAAATCGGACAAAGGACCTGGGCCTTGTAACGAAAGACCATACTCGGAGCAAAAAACTGGGCTGCTGGGAATTACCAACATTTTGTCAATACTGGAGGTAATCCGTCATTGTTTTGAAAGAGTATACGGATTATGACTGGGGACAAAAGCGCTCCAGTGATGAGTGATACAATACCACTGCATGCTAGTCTGGCCACATTCGAAAAGACGCCAGCAATGCATTGGGCCAGTTTCAGGAACAAAAAAAATTACATAACACCGCACAATCTGGGCTCTCTTTACAAGGCAGCAGGCCTGGCTGAAATACTCAGGCGTCCATAGATGTTGTGTGTCAGATTCTAATCTGAAAACCAGACAGTCTTTCGTGTGGGCGTAAACATCCAGTAAATGAAGTTAGGAATTTTTGGAAAATTTGGAAAACAGACATCTTGAAAATCCCCCGGGAATTCATCATGTAACTTCAAATCAAACCTGGCAGCAAATGGTTAATAACTACGATTATACAAATTAACAAGTAAAGGAGGGAATTGCAATTCTAGAGTATTCACATGGATATAAAACATCTGTTTCTTAACCCCTCATGATTAACAGCCCCCAAGCATGACCTTTTCTGCCAGTGTTTATAGGCCTTTTTAAAAATTCAAATGGAATTGATGGTACATATCATGTTTACATGGGACCAAATTTCCTGCTAACTTTTCATAGACTAGTAATGTTCTTGTTTACTCACGTGTGTGTGGTCTGTTCGTGGTAGCATACATGTGTATGTTCACAAACCTAGCTGGAAAGGGCCTTGCTAGATTATGTTCATACCTCTCAATGGGTCTTAGACAAAATGCTTATGCACTGTTCCTTTGAAATGAAAAGGTCTAGATAGATCTTCACCCTTAGACCACTTCAAGCCAGATCAGTCAGCTTTGAAGTGCTTAGTAAGATTTGTACTTCTGTAGTAACATTCTGGCATTGAATTTCAGTTAAGTTCTATGTGCCACTGAGTGATGATCGAGAGTCATAATTGTTTGTGTTTTATTTCATTTGTCTTATGTACATGAACATGTCTTCCACTTTCTTTTTTTGTTTTAAATAACATGAAAGTTTATTATTTTACAAAAATTCACCTTAAATGATGAATAGTACCCTGGAGAGCATTCTTAAAATGATTGCAGACGTCAGACATGTTTGGATGTATGTACATATCTGCAATAAGACCTATATATTGAATTAACAATCAACCAGAAGCCAATGCATTGCACTCTGCTTGCAACAAATTTGGGAAACAAATATTTCGCTGGATCCAAGGGATTTCATAATAGAGTCAACTGTATATCCACATTCACTACAGTAGTGTCACAAACTGTCACTTTTACATAGACCTGTCCTACATCTTCCACAAACAAAATCATTTTTACTTTCACTTTTTGCTTCTTGCAGGTTGGAATGAAAAGTGGCATGCTGCAGAGCTGACTCACAGGAACAGAGTTGATTTTTGGAAACTGTATTATAATCTTCTTTTTATGAGAAGAAATGAAGCACAGGACCAGTGTCACACAACACCAATTCTGCAGTGCTGTGCAGTATTTTCATATATGCACCACTGAAACATTGTACTTTTAACAGTGCCAATTAGGTTGAAGACGTTTAACAGTTTCACACAGCAATCAGTATGCTTTGTTATACCTGTGTCACGACTTCTTTGCTACAGTTTCCTCTCCAAAATGTCTCCAATGTTGTCAAAACATTGACTATCTGTTGCACAGAAAGTTGTACATCATTATGCATCATTATGATTGCATCAGCTGCATGTGCTTATTTAAAAGCAAAAGAACCCTTGCTGTCATGCTGAGCAGACATCACATTAAGGAACATATTCAAGGAAGCAAACTTTAATTACATTGCAGCACTGGAACAGCTGATTGTAGGTATATTTGTGTGTATGGGTTGTGGCACAGTATATTGCAGTTTGCTGCTCCCATTACAATTTAGTGTGAAAGAAGTGCAGGTACCAGTGAATATGAGTTGTCTAGTTAGAAGTCCCTGTCTTACAGTTTGAACTGTATGGTAGGGTCTATGATGCATTTTTATTGACTGGTCATGTGATCATTCTAGGCCAGTGAACATTTAGTATTTAAGACAGGTGTGCAACAGTAGCCTATATTGTATAGGAGTTCTATGAGAGATTCTACCTGACACACTGTTGCAGAAAGCATGAACATTTGTTCGCAATTTTAATGTGAAAATCTCAGTGTTCTGTGTGATTCATGATGAATAAATTTACAAAGTAGGAGGACATGTATGGTAAAGATAGAATGTGGTGTATAAGATGTACATGTAGTAGTCATAACTACATGCAGAACAAGTCATTTAGGATAGGATGGTTGCTTAACGCTGGATGATGAGTAATCACACACACTTTTCCTTATTTTTTCCATGGAGGACGTGTACACACGTTTAAAAATTCTGTTTTTATTTCTGCAATTGATGTATAAATGTGTTTTGCTTGATGGGTCAAAGTACGGAAGATGATCCTACACGCGGATGGACATGTACGCCACAATTTTTACCAGGGCAGTTGAAACACGGCTGAACAGAAGAACTTGGGGAAAAGAAAGAAGTACTGATGCCTAAACTCAGGAGTTGTGTGTCCTTGCTTATTTTATGGGTGCCAGAAAGAATTTGCAAAGAAAAGCCCACCCCCAGCAGTGCTTTCAGGAAAGAAAACCTGACATTAACTGGTTAAACAGTGTATAACTGTCTCAACAGTGTGTTTAAGGATGGTAAGGAATGTGGCAATGAGCACAATATGATACTAATTTTGCAGATGCTGAGTACTAGTAGTAACTTACATTTAAAAAAATGGTATATCCTAATGGTTCAGTTTGTATGGAAATTAATTCAGACAATGAATGATAATTTGCCAGAATTGAAATGTATTAGCATGCTTTAATTCTGGGCAGTAACACAAATTAAACTTTTATTATTTAATTACGGTTTTTAGATCCTCATATTAGTTGTTTAATTCATTTTTTCAGATATTGAAAACATTTGCAATATAAAAAAAAGTACAGAAAGTTGATGGATATTTGACTAGAAATTCTTAATATTTATTAAAGCTTCATTCAATACTTCAATTTCTGTACATTCCTATCATAAAGCATTTGTTCCAAATGAATAAAATTAGGACAAATAACATGAACACTTCATTGTTACAGTACATACATGTGCATGTGCATTGTAGCTTTTCTGTAGTACAGGTACAGGAATTGTAGTCTTCCCATAGAGCTCCCTTTCCATTTCACAGCATCACTTGAAACATGAAAAAAGCAGCTTCTTGCATTTTTCTGTGTACTTGCATCTCTCTTCAAGTCTATTATCCTATTATGGTACATGTAGCCATAACTACTGTTAATTCGTCCAACTTTTGAGACAGATAATCAGGTTGCATGCTAATTGAAATAGTGTAGGTTTATGCAGCATAACTTGCAATGGCTTGTTAATCTTGTTACATGTAGCTGTTTTGGGCAATGGCCAAAGTGGCTTCTTTTCCTTTTCTTTTTTCCACTTAACCACTATATAAAAGGGACTGATCTACATACCAGTGTGGGCCTTTTTCGTACCTGATTCCCTCAAATCTGGAAAACATTCAAACCTGGTTTCCTTCAAACCTAACATCTGAAGATTTATGCCAAACCATGAAAAAGACAGGTCAAATAATGGGCCATAAAATACTGACATTGCGAATCTTTAAAAATCCATATAAAATTAATTGTGAGATACTGCATCTTGCACTTTGTGACGTGATAGAGTAGATACAAGTCTTTCTTTTTTTGTGTATGTACGTGAAATCATGTGGAAGTGTCGGAGCTTGTTGACCAAATGGTATCTTACATTCCTTCTAATGCTTGTTTCATGTGTACTTAATCAAATATGACATGCATATATTTGAATTTGGTAGCTATCCAGAATTGTATTTCATCTTTCTTAATGTTTTCCATTTTTACACATAAGTAACTGAATGACCTTAATATCACTGGCCGAAAGATGTTTCACTTTAATGCAGTAATTACATATACATATAAAAAGACAAAATCCAAAGCTATGTTTCTTTTGTTATAGCATTCATGCCACAAATGTTAAAACCTTCATATTACCCATGTTGGTTTTACTCTTTCAGTAGAGGGGCAGATACAATCTACATATGGCTCAGTTTTTACAGCCCTGGTTATGTCTTTGCTTAACCTTATTTTACAGTTGTGACATTTTGAAAATCTACTCTTTATAAAAATATGTAAAAAGTACATAATGCAAGAAATTCATTCCTGTACTACTTCGATTCTCTTTTAAAATATTCTGTGTTGATAACTGCAAAATAAACAGTATTAAATGTTGAAACTGAAGTCATCAAAACATGAGTGTCTATTTTAGGATGTGTTAAATCTTTAGATAAGAAATTAATTCTGGCATGCAAATGGCCTTTAAAGACTATCTAGTATGGAATTCCATATCTCCCGTCGTCCGTCGCCTTTTGTTTTTTGTTGTGTCCCAATTCTGCCATTTACCAGTTCCAAACATGCCATTTTCCGTCGCCCGTTGTGCGTCGCCCGTCATGCATTGCCCATCAAATGGGTTGATTAAATTTTGAATGTTCAATATTATTTTTATATGGATTTTTACATATTTAACAGTGGCCTCCCACAGCATTCTCTTTGTAACAGTAGCATAGTAAAATTTCGTCTTTAATTCGTCTCATGTGAGTCAAATCACATGAACCTTCCTTGAGGTTGAAACCGGAAGTGGGGTTATTGTTTCAAAGTGGTAATAGATTTTGACTTGTTTTCAATGGTGTGCATCTCTTGGGGTATTGTACTCTTCAAAACATCTACTGATGACGTCATGCAATTGTCGAGCGCCCTCTAGCAACAGGTTGAAAATTCTGAAAAATGAATTTTGAATAAATGTCTGTGGGAAAAGGTTTTGTAATCACCTGAAATTTGGTGGATATGATGATACTTACCCATTTAACATGTGTGGAGTTTGGGGCCAATTAAATCATCTGACTGGAAATTATAATAAAAAGTCCAATATTATTCAAGACTCTGTAAAAAATCAACCGTGAGAGGTATAAGCGTGAAATGCCCATCACATGATAGCTAAAACATTGGAGTCCATTGCCCCAAGTGCATAACTGGCTCACCTGTTCACACACAAGGCGCCAACAACAAAACACACCTTACTAAAGAAAATCCCATTTGTACTACATGTAAACGCTGCGTATTGGCTTCTATGCGGGGGAACACGTAATGCCTACCTATAACGAAAAAGTCACACAGTGTGGGGGGCATACTGGAGGCCATGAAACAAGAGCATGGCACTGAAGTGAGATCACTTTGTATGGAATGCCAAATGACCAAAATATCATTGCAACATGTGCCACTGATTTGTATGGAGTGCCAAAAGCACAAAATTGTTTAAATCAAACAAAACCCCCCCAAAAATTCCGCACTTTTTCTCAATGAACACACTGTCCACTTGTATTGTACACATCCATTTGGCTGCAACTTTGCAGGCAGTTATGGAGGGATGTGTTACAGACAATCATTAACCTTGCGTACGTGTATAGTACTGACATCAAGAGATGACATATAACCCGACATTAAAGGTGCACTCTTTAAAACATCATATCTCGTGAAGTACAAGTCAAATTGAGTGCAAACCTAGTAGATACCTTGAGAAGGGAGTGCTTCAACAGAATACTGACCTGATGTGATGATGACGTCATCAATTAGTGGTAAATTACGTGACATAAAAGTGCACTCTTCACAGCACTATATACCCTGAAGTACATGGCCGATTGGGTTCAAGTCTTGGGCTGAAGCCCAAAACAAACATTAATGACCTGATGTGATGATGACGTCATTACAGGACAAGTGAAGTAATTTTAAAGGTGCAGTCTTCATAGCAATATATCTTGAGAAGGACTTGTCCGATTTGGTTAAAACCTTGCCTTTATCTTGAAAGAGGAGGGCTTTAGAAGAACATTGACCTGAGGTGTTGATGATGTCATCATGTGCCAAGTCATGTGACATTAAAGATGCACTCTTTAAAGAACTATATCTCGTGAAATGCATGTCCGATTGGGTTCAAACCTTGCAGATATCTTGAAAGGGAAGAGCTTAATTAGACAAACATTGACCTGATGTTGTAAGAACTTCATCATGTGGCTAGTCATGTGACATTAGAGGTACATTTTTCACAGCCTATATCTTGTGAACTACATGTCTGATAGGGCAGGAATTTCGTAGATAAGTAGAATAGCTAGAATGAGTGTTATAAACAAAGTTACATGATGTAAAGGGTGCAAAAATTAATTCATTATATCTCCTGATGTCCGAAAAGGTTCGACTATTTTGTCATTAATGTGGTCACCAAAAATATTATTAGAAACTTTGGGAACTCTTGGATAGATGTTTGAGTAAGAAGTGATAAGAATGTGGTAGTATCCCAATTGAAGGGAAAAAAAGAAAATGCGAAAAAGCCCTTTGCTCTGTCCTTAAGACAGACAAAACCTCTAGTTTTCTTTATTTTCCCCCTTTTTTCCCCTTTTTCAGACTATTTCTTCAGCAATCAACTTTGGTACCATAGTGATTCGATTGACTTCAAACTTGGCACAATTTTAAAGATCATCCAAGGACTGTCCTAGAAGAAATTTGGCAAGATGACATCATCAATTTTTTTATTATTGATTTTTGAATATTTAATTTATCCATTAGACTTTGTACACAGATTCAAGGCACCGTTTTTGTCACTGAACAATCTCAGATCTTCATCTAAGTTACAAGAAGGACTACCCTAAAGCTAAGAAGATACTGAAATAATGATGTCATGATGACATCATCATGTGATTTATCTTTGAATTTTGAAGAATTAATTTTTCTCCATAACTTTTGTTTTTTACACGTTTTTCTACTAGGGGTATTGCATGTCGATCTTAATGAGAGCAGAACTTTGGCTGAAGATTACTAGGAGAAAGAAAGAGAAATTGTTTTGTCTTCGTTTGGTTACTAATATACCCAAGTGTCCAAATATCAAATAATATTTCATAACATTTTTTCAATATAAACACAAATCACGTGACATGACTATAAAACTGCAGTTTTTCTCCATAGGTTTTGTGCACGTGTTTCAAAAGCCAAACACTGTTGCACTCATACATCTGAGTTACTTTGTATGGGGAGCATACGTAGTCCGTGGGGCCATCAAAATAAATTCATCTCAGTGAAATTATCGGGAGTCACATGACATGAGATTAAAGTTGCAGTTTTATCCGGAGGTTTTGTACACGTTTTTTCACTTCGCACTTTTATCGATCTTACCAGTGGTCACTTGGGGATTACAATATCAGAAAAATTTCTCTTACAAGTTGATTTGATCTGTTTTTCCAAAATGATAAAGATGAAAAACGAAAATTTAAAAACAGCTCTGTGGTTGTTCACAACCACGTCCCTCTAGTTTTTTATTGATTTTTGG
>NW_019091463.1:944056-997981 GCF_001949145.1 Acanthaster planci
ACTAGAGTAGTGCCTGAAGATTACTTGGTGCGGCTATAAACGACTGTTAAATGGAATGATGAATTGTTGAAGGATTTTGAAAACGGAAAAAATGATAGTCATGCCGGCCCAGCATCATCAACATTGAAAAATGCCCCGGCACGAAGTGGTTAAAAATGCTCAAAGTAATTGCTCAACCCATCATATGGTACCTCAGATACATACACATATGTACATTAGCTCCCGGACACTTCTTAAGTAAAGAATTTTTAGAAACTGAGGTGGGTATATTTGGAAAATGTGAACTTCTGCTTAAACACTGCATAAATACTGTACTGTGCACACATGTGCACCTGTGCTGGGTTAGGGTAGTACCATACTATGGTAATACTCCTCATTACAATGACCAACTGATTCGACAAATTACAAATACAGAAATATGGAAGGGCTGCGTGGTACTGTGATCAGAATTTAAGACTAGACAAGAATATAATATAAAATCAGTGCTCTGAAACTAGCTCGGCAATTACATATCACATACAAATATACATGTACCTGTCCATAAGTCAACAGGGAATGGATTCCACCGGACACAATTGTAACCTGCCTTCAGTTTGTCTTCAACACTTTTGAAGGAGTAGGGAAATGAACTTGTATCACCTCGAACCACAGCTAAATTAGCTAATGATACAGACTGACCATAAAGCAGGTTAAGGAACATTATGCAATAGTGAGTCAATATATACATATCACACTCTTTTAATCTCAGACTGAAATAAACAGGTTCATTTTGCCAATCAGTAATGAAACAATCCACAAAACACTTTCCAATTCATGTGTGTTTAATTATTCTATGAACAACATCCTAATGCAAAACACTGAGAAAATAATGAAACACATAAGAGTGCACTAAAGACACACAACAGAACACTTATCTGAAAAGTTAGTTGAGTGGATACTTGGCAAACTGTTCTCTTTTGCTTCTGCCAAAAATAAGGGAAAGTACTGAGAAACACACTCTAAAACACTGTTTTCAAAGTCCAGCAATGATGTAGGAAATGGCGAAGTCACAACACCAATATTTATGACATCAACCTACACAATACATACCAATTCATACATCTCTATAATGAGAAATGCAAGAGTTGGATCTTTTGGTACAAAATTCATAAATATTAAAAAATTACACGCTTGGTTAGAGCATTTGATTTATCAAACTTTAATCAGATATTTCCTTCTATAACCAGGCCTTAATATATAGTGACAACCGCACATACACACACATTGGTACACACCTATACAATCCATGCACTTGGATGACCAACAGCTTGGTCACTTACTGATAAATGCTGGTTCATTCATGACACATTCCTCAGTGCAACTGAAAGATTTTTATGCTAATAAAAATTTGGGGAAGCTAATTAAGGACAATTTCTGAGCTCCCACACACAGGAAAATTCGTAACCTTCAATGTCCCAAAATTTATGACGTTTTAAAAGGTCAAAGAATATAAATATTACACTTTAAACAATCTTAAGAAAAAAAGGATACTGCATTTCCTTGTTTATTATATCTGGTGAGTTGGTTGACCACACTCTCTGCTGTAGCTTCCCATGATGACTTGCTGGAGACAGAAGTAGAAGAGTACATTCATCTACATAAGCCAATAAACATCATAGTTGACAATTGCAATGAAATAGTAAATGACGATGAGGGATTCCCAAATTCTGACATTTCTTTCTGAAATGTTAAGGAAGAAGTTTACACACATGTATGCTTGTGTGGAGGTACATGTATGTGTACATGTACTTACTTATACAACATCATACTCAGACTCAAACAAGGACTCGACCGTCAATGAAGGTTGCCTGTCAGATTAGAGTAGCCACCAGACAGTCGTTCATGTGGGTGTAAATGTCCAGTCAATGAACACATGAATTTTGGAAGAATTTTGAAAACGGAAAATCTTGAAAAGGTCCCGTCATCTCATCTCGCTGAAGAAAAATCCACCCAGCAGGTAGTGGTTATACGACATACAGTGCTACTGCAGGTGTGAATTACAAGAACTACAGTACAATGGGCGGTAAGCCAATCAATCGCACTGGACCAACAATGGTACGTCTGAATTCAGAAAAGTAAATGCAATGAAAATGTTGAAAACATAAAAACCAGCAAACAATGTGATAAGATTTAAGGTAGATATAAGGTAATAATGCTAATTTGTCTATGCATTTTGATTTTTAATGAATTTCAATGGATTTCAATGTAAAAAATGCTAGATTTTTAACATAGCCATCAATCATCGCCTATGCACAAATACTGTGCCCAAGGTACATGGCTTACCACAAAAAATAATACATGTTCTCAAAATACGGGCCTTTAGTGTATCAATTTTCTTAACACCTAAATTCTCCTTCAATTTAAGTCACTGTCATCAGTTTTAACAAAAACCAATTCCAGTATTCAGTGTTAAAGGTCATGAATATTTTGGGAGGTAAATGGAGTGTTCAGGATTGCTAAAATTTTCAGTACAGGTGTGTTTGTTGTGGTGGTGTTCTGCTCTATTCCTACAGGTGCATTAACCCTAACCCCCTATCATGCATATGTTTGTTGGATTCAGAATGGTTATAAGGGTTAAAGGAAAATCTTACCTCTTACAAACACATGCAGTATGCAGAAATTTATAGGCTGGCATAGGACATACAGAGCGTAGCATCTCCCACAGCTCATTACCAGTGCAAATGCCATTATCAGTTGAAAGGTAACTGTTAATAGGAAAACATGGCTTTTCACTGACCTTTCATATATCATT
The DNA here is from genome assembly GCF_001949145.1 of Acanthaster planci. The sequence continues at coordinate 946,848 of NW_019091463.1, forward strand.
GTCTGACCTGTACATAAAGTGAAGCATCCCTGAGCAGAAATTTGGTAAGTGCAAAACCATGTCTGACATATTTCTATAAAGTCATTTGGAACATGATTTGCAGCAGCACAGTGTAAACAGTTTTGAGTGACGATGTCATCTCCACATCATTTCTTGCATTTGGCACACAGCTACATCTATACATGTACATGCAACAACTGGTCACAACAAAATTATCATACATGCATGTCAAGTTTATTTGGTGTGCACTTATGATTTCTTATGAAATAAAGATCAAGCTACAGGTATTTTGATTCTTTAGCCAACTAAATCACAAAATCCTACCCACATGTGTGGGACGAGTCTGCTAGAGAATACCTACCCCTACAGTCAATATTATATGCAAATTTCTAATGCACCTATTGTTATTTGCTGAAAAGGCTTGATCATCCATAGTGTACCATGACCTCCCATAATGCATTGCAGTCATGCCACCATGTTTGTCCTTTTAGAAAACAACTCAGGGCAAGGGAGCAGGGAGGATACATTCAACCTACCCAAACAGTCAATACATATGCAAAATAGCACCAGTCTTAGTTGAGAAGTTGGCTACAACACATGCACTGAAAATGATTAATACACGTATACATTTGTGAACTGTAAATAATAAAATTATGTAAATCAAATATTGGAAAAATTGCCAGAACCTTAGTGCACTCAAGACAAAGATCTTTACTCCCTCCACTTTGTAGTTCCTTACCAAATTTCCGCCCTCCTAGAAGTAATCATGGTCTCTTTAACCCAATTTGCCATACTTTCAAATACAAAAAGTTGGCAGTCCCCCAAATGGTCAAAATAATTAATGCCATTAATTTTTTTTGTAATTGTTATCCTTTTAGTTGACAATTTAACTTGCTCCTCCTAAGTGCAATACATGTATTTGTTGTTGGTGTTGGCATCATTGATTTTGTGGCTGTCATACGTGGTTTATTTGGAAATTTGTAATAGTTTTGACTGAATTTTAATTATTAATTATTACAATGGTTTTAATTTTTGTAAATCAATCATTATGATTCCCTCGACTCATAAAGATTGAATTGATATTGTTTTTAAACCGAAATAAATAAATAAAAAAATAATAATAGAGCAGGTCAAACATCAGATTTATAATAATTAGGTCTTCAGGGTGACTTGCCATCTGCCCGGTCTGCAGGATATTTCCTTGACCTAAGACCTCCTAAAAATAAGACCAAGACATACATGTAGATACTGCCCTTAATTAAGTCATGGACCCTGATGTAGCATTGACGTTGTTCATTAGGACGTGATGGCCAGTCTGGGTTGGCAAATTGATGGCCGAGACTGCTAGCAGGCAATGATATCTCCCTTGGCTGTTGGTCTTTGCTAAGGCATGTGGTCAAAATACAGACGGTTTAGAAAAAGTTCAACGGTTGGTATTATCCCCCTTCACTCCATTGCTCACTTGGTTTTGGACAGTTCAAAAGTTTGAAAAGAACGTCTGCCCTGACAAGCAACCCTGACAACAATGGAGTTTGTGGTTTTAAACACAGCCCTAGCAGTGAACAATAGATCCTATTCAAGGAGAACTTCAGTGGTCAGCCCTCCTCAGCTGGCCTTGGCCGTAGGATTAGTGGGTAACACCTTGTGATAGAGATGCAAAATCAACTGCATTCTAGGCTACAGGCCTTGTTCTAGCCTCAGAAAAGTTTGGAGTGGGTAGTTTATGATAAAAAGACATCGCCACAAGACTAATATTTGTCTTTAAGTGTTTTTTAGACTGGGAAATAAAGAAGTTTATATGGGTGTGATCGGAATTGCCACACAGTTACCTACTTTACCACTTGATATATCATCTGTGAAGAGAAGTATTGACATAGACATGATATGAATTCATTTTGAAATTCAGTAAGGTGTACCAATTTTCTTTGAAGGTAATAAAAAAGTGAAACTCCGTATCAAATAGTGCTGCAAGTAAGTGTCAAGGTTCAGTTCGGGTCGGACACTGTTTGGAAATTTTTTGCCGAATTTTGGTTCGGTTGGAGCATACACACATGTACATGTACAGCACACACTGAAACACTGAAAAGTTTGCTACGACCGTGCCACATAGGCCACAGACTTTCTGTGTATAAAATATGTTAGTGCAAGTGATGAATCTCCTATCTATCTCCATCCGCGAGCAACATTGATTTGAATATATTTTTTCAAACTGTTTTGCCAGAGTTCATTTACGAGTTAATTCCATAACAAATTACTGCCAGAGGTGTGACAGTTCTGACCTGTTTTGCCAGCCAGAAGTGGTTGTGTGAGGACCACGCTTGACTCAACAAAACGATCCTAAGATATGTGCATATAGAAAAAACAATATGCTCAATTAGGACTTTCCTCCTTCAGTACGGAATACAAGAACAAATTAGATTTCGAGAAAATTGTGTTTTGTTTATTTTTGCAAAATAGATTCAACTACGAAAAAGGATGGCGCCCACATGACCAAAGGGGCAATTTTCCATCAGCCTCTTTCAGAGGGATAACAGCATTTTGTTATTTGAGATCCGGCAAAATTCCATTACTTTGCATTCCCACAACGATCAACCCCTTCATGATGAAATGAAAGGCAAGTTAGGCCACCCCGCGAACAAAACTCTTCTCGCGTGTTGCGCTGAAGCGCTGCATGGACCGAGCACTTGGCAAAGTTTCCCTCCGGAGATGCCTTTGATCGAGCACGAGTCTGACTGTGATCAGCATCAAATCAAAATTTGTTTTGCAGGGCCATTTATGACATCATTGGCCTAATATGAAACGTCATTAGCCTAAAATGGAATGTTAGGGCTTGGCTATCGGGAGATTGGCAAATATAACACTAAATCTGAATATACATGAGGACGATTGGATGAAGTGAGAATTTAGAAATGTTACGCAGTGGCAATGCTGCAAGTTGCATATTCTTGGTTGATACAGCTATCTCATGATGCGGGGCCATTGTAAGTTTCAGTATGTTCATGCATGCGCATTGTGCAGCATGCCGTACAATTCGTCATCCATTTTTTGTTGTTTTTTTTTTTTTTAGTTTTCTTGTATGTACTCCCCTGTGCCTTAAAGAAATGCCATATTAAAGCAGAACATCTGAACCGAGCAGTTTGGTTCGGTTCAGTTCGAAAGTGCCTTGTTTGATGATTTTTAGTTTGGTTTGGTGGTTTGCCTGCAGCACTAGATTAACTTGTGTTTGTTTTTATTTACTGTGCATTAAAGTTTAATAGATAAAGTCAAACACCAGAAATTAGTATAAAACCCAACATGTTTGTTTCCCAACATGAATTTTGAGCAGCAACAAAGTATAAAAAAGCACAAAAGAGCCTTACAAAACAAAATGCAACGTGCACGCATGTACTATTGACTTAAAGCATGTATCCTTAAATCGTGCAGGTGCAGGCTGGAAGTGGAAAGCATGTAGTTCATGTACGTGTTTCATTGATCCTACACATGCGTAATGCTGAGTCCCAGTTTGCACACATGGGCCAAAAAGAGGTTTTATCTACAGCTATGCGTTAATGAACAGAACACAACGTCACGTATGATTCAGGTAAATACTGTTTCGAGTGAGCATATTTGATTCTGCAGGTATACAGTTCGGCCCATGATACGGAGGAAGAAAATACCAAGATTACAGGGTAGCGAGTCCTGAAAAGACTTGTCTGGAAACCGACAGCACAGATATTTCACACTTTATTAGCAACACAACTCAATACACATGCTCTATCAGAAAGTTAAAACAGTCTGCCGATCTAAATCCTCCTGCGGAGCTGCAAAGTAAAGAGCTATTGTCATGGCTCATCCACGAGACTGCAGAAGCCCATGCTGCGGTAATGCGATAAGCAGTTCATTGTTTACTGGAAGCTGCAAAGTGCAGGGTGCACTCAACTGCAAATGGTTTGGCCAACCTTGCTGAAGCGTTCATTTGTTTGATGTTGACTGTCGGTGGGCTTAGCGTTTACAAAGTGTTGAATCCTTTCAAAAGCATTTCTATTTTGACCTCACGCCTAAGCACCACTTCAATATGTGGACCGGGCACAGGAGTTTGTTCCTTTTGACTCCAATATGAGGTTGTCAGGAGCACAAAAATATCCGGTGGCTCAAACGACAGGGTCCGATTCTTCGTCACAAAATCGATGGTCAAGATCAGGCAGACACCATGCAGCTCCCAGCCAATGCGACCTTCAGCAACAGAGAGGGCTTGCAGTTTATTGCCCTGTCTGGAAGTGGCCATGGCTAGGAGGAAGGTTAACTTGATGCTGGTACATATGAGGGAAATCACTCAAAGGGGGCCCAGTAAGCATGTGGAGGACTTTGCTTAAGTTGCAGGACATGACTAGCCGCTTGGTATGGGGGCATTCGATGAACATACCATGCAAGAGATGATGAAGGGCCATGTTGTAAGAGATGGAGGAGGCATCTTCAAAGCCGATTTTTTTGTATGCATTGGGGCCAAGGCTGATCCGTGATGAGATAGGTGGAAAGGCATAACTAGTAGACCGGTCCAGTTTAGCTGTAGAGCATCCATGGCCCATGCACGTGGATGCAGCATTATGGTGCAAAACACTGAGAGTTGCACTAATGCAGAGAGATAGAAGTGATGTCTCTATTGCCAAGAAGAGTTCTCTGACTATGCTGGGGTGCAGAGTCAACTTGGTTGGGTGGATCGCGTCATGGCAGAGCACGTCCACTGTCGTATTTTCAGCCCATCAATGTGGACTGCTTGAAGGTTATCACATGGCTTTTTGTCCAATGTGAGATTTCAATCTTAGAATGCATAACTGGGGAAATGTATGCCCCTTGAAGGCTGATACAGGCCATCGCCATTGAATTGTCTGACAGGACCAGGATGTTCTTCCCTTCAATGTACATGTATATGAAGAAATGATGTAGCTATTGAAAATTGAAGTTCCAGGACGTTGATGCGATTTTCCTGAAAGTGGGCATCCCAGTTCCCTGAAACCTGATGTCAGGGAAGGGAGGCCAAATCCCAGCAACAACATATTGGCAGTAATCACTATGTATCTCGGGTTTTGCCCATGAGTCCAGCATTTAGGTAATCTTCTTTTAGCCACCATAGCAGATGTTGGTGAAGATCCTCTGATACACTGATTGGATGGTTGATGGGATCTGTCTTGGGACGGTATTGAGAAAGAAGCTGGAGTTACAGCAGTCTCGTATGAAGCCTGCTCCATGGTACTAAGTCCACCATGTTGGCCATCAATCCAAGGGGACAGAGCCAGGTGAGAAATGGGGGCACTTGAGAAGACTGTAAGTGAAACATGTGTTATGTACAGTACATGTACATGTATACACACACACAGTCTCTGTACTGTGGCAGATTAGGTAATAGTACCACACACAATTCTATGTGTGACCTGCATTTGACCCCAGGCCACAGTTAAAATGACCTCAATGTAGTCCAGAATATTCTTGTTGTACGTCCGGGAAATTTCTTGTAAGCTGACGATATTTCCAGTTATCTAGTGTATGTTCTGTGTAAGGTTTCTTGTAACGTTGAGTAATGTTGAAGAGTCTATTTTAAGAAACTTACATAATGAGAAGAAATTTCTAGAAGAATTTTAGACTCTAAAATAGGGGCTCTGCCAGACAAGGACAGGAGAGCAAGAGAGACAAACACAGCTAGACAGATTTTGAAAGGCAATTCTACCGTACACAGGCTGTGAGAAGTCTTCTGCACCATTTCAACCTGTGGTGGCGAGTCGTCTGTGGAGCAACACTTGTAAAAAAACTTCCTCCAGACCAAGTGAAGTCCTGAGCTGAATCTTGTTCCAGAAAAGACAGTTTGTGAACTGAATCCAGTTCCAGCCTGTGGGATCATCAAGTCCCAAATCTGCGCCATCATGGCCATCATGCCCTTGCCATTTCATCTCGAGCCCAGTCATTCTTATTGGATGTGGTCTTCGTCCCAGTGGCAGCTCATTTTTTGCACCGTCAAGGACTGAACTGCTTTTCGCCATCTGTGGAGTTCAGCATTCTCTACTGTAGTACCTGCGAAGCTCTTGCCCGTAAGAACATCTTGTTTATATAAAACCTTTTCTAGATTCTCTATCCTTTCACTGTAAACTACCTCCAATCAATATTTTCTTTGTTATCCTTAATTTTTCACAAGTGTACCATTCTCATTAAATCATAACTGTTTATTTGTTCATTATATCAGTGTGATCTTGTTTGATTTCTTTGTTGCATCAGAGAAATTTCAAGCTTCAGAATAATTCAATAGTTTGGAGTTTTTCAAATCGTGACATGAACTTCAGTTGTCGGGGTGATGATGCCTTTGCAGAGGTCAAGCATTGCCCCGATGTAAGGTGGGAGCTGGGATAGTATCAGCTTTGACTTTTCTTGGTTGATGAGGAACCTGAGTTGGGTAGTGAGGTCAGAAGTATGGTGAGTTGACACTACAATCTCGTCTTGGTTCCGGCCGACGATCACACAGTCATCCACGGACTGAAAGATCAAGACGTCCAGCTGTCATAGAAGGGCAGTGACGGTCCTTGAAACCTCGGTGAAAACTCTACGCAAAGTTGACAGACCAAACGGAAGAGCTCAGAATTTGTATGTCCTCCATTTGTACAATGTACATGAAGCGGAGGAACCTGTAGTCACATTTGTGAATGGGTACATGGAGATAGGTGTCCTAGAGATTGACCGTCAAGGCTCAGGATGGGATGGGTAAGAAGTGTTTTACCATCAGAATGTCTCCATGCAGAATTTCTTTGGGCAGATGAATCTGTTCAGCGGTTTCAGATTGGTAAAGGGACACCATTTGCTCCTTCACTTGGCTGGGTTGAACTTGAAGGATGGCATGATTTTGTAGTTGGGAATTTATCTCTGACTCCAGCACCAAGCGTTGGTCTTTGTTGCCTGGGACTGGAGTCAGCTGCAGTATCACCTCAGGTGGAGGGGTGCTTGTGAACTCGAGAGAGTATCTGTGAGAGTCGTAAGTACATGTACCCATCTGTCCTGTTGAAGGATTTGAATCATGTCCCATCAGAGAAGGCGGCTCTTGGAGGAAGTGAGACAACTGACAGAATCAATCTCATCCTTATTTGAAGACATGATCAGCTGATCTATCTAGGGTATGGCTGTTCCACAGTGCAATCTATGAGTGCTCCAAGTGGGAGCAGGTGTTTGACTGGTGCGAGTCCTGGTGGATAATGTTCATGTATCTCACCTGGTGTCATTGCAGTTCGCTGCCATGGAAGGAGGAGGCTGGCCCCGTGGGAGCGGGTCTGGGTCCAGGGTGGTAGAGGCTGGAGGAGGCTAACTGTTGAGGTGTCGAGCTATGGAAGTCAAGGCTTTATTGATGGACTGGAAGACCGACATTCATGTCGTGGTAGAAGTATCCTGATGTTCAGAGTAGCACCTCTTCTTGGACTTCAAGGTGTTAGATGAAGAAGAGGAGTGCTTGCCCCATATATTTCTTAGGCAATCCAGTGGCTGAAGTGGTGGATGAGGCTGGAGGGGTCGTATCACAGGAGGAGCCTTCCTGGTCTTGATTTGCATGAGCTTAATCATTTCAGGTTGAAGTTCCAGTCCAGGCATGGTGAGATGTTCTGAAGATACCAAATTGAAACCTGGGATGCAGATGGACCATGGTGGTCTAAAGCCTTGGTGGCATAGCAGTCCAGTGGGCTCTGTGGCACCTGATAAATCTTTTGGGTATCACAGCACTGTGGCCCGACGGTGTATCAGATGGGACGGATCCAGCAGAGTGTGGGGAGCCGGCTCTGGTGTCTTGATTATCAAGACGAGTGGAAGTACGCTAGGTTGATTTTGCGAAGTGGTTTCTCTCACTGATGTAGAACGGCAGCCGATGCCCGCTGGAGTAGGCAGGGGATTCTAGTGCTGTCATTCAGTGGGTTCTTTTGGGCCAAGTTGGTCTACGGACGTGGTGTACTTCACAGTGATGACGGGACAAGCACAGGAGATGTCGGGTGAAGCATGCTCTGGGGAGTTCAGACTGGCTCAGTAGACCCGATAGATTGACAAGGATCCTAGCCAGCTGGTGCCCTTGCTCAGGCAGTCTTATGCAATGGTCCTTGGAGCTTCCCCGTCAGCTCTATGTAGGGCCAAATGAGACAGGAGTCCTAGCCAGATCCTAGGGGGTGCCCTTCTTTGCATGGCTATGGCCTTTATTCTTATCCAGCTTGCCAGCAGAAGCAGAGATCCTAGCCAGATCCAAGTGGGTGCCCCTGTTCAGCTCTGTGTAGGCCTGTTAGTAATGCGGTAAAGTAGTCACAAGTGCAGCTGGAACGAACCTCACAGTACAAATAACACTCTTACCAACAAATGTGATGTGTCACTAAATTCAATGAGCTGAAAGTCATAATTTTCAAATATTGAGATATTGGTATTTTGAATTCAGCAAAAAGAGAATTTTCCAGTGGTATGTACATGGAACACTCAGAGTAAAAGGATAATGTGAAAATGTGACATTATTCTGGCAGCTTTGTGTCTTTGTTTCCGACACTGTTCGGAACTGTTTCACCATTTCAGACCAGGCACAAATAATGCTGTCGTCAAAATTGCTGAGAAAATGACATTTATGATCCTGCAAATATTTGGAATTAAATAAAAGACAGGTTACTCTTTCCAAATATTACAAAACCAAAAAAATTGAATTCCTCTTCAATATGACTTTGAACCCTCAAAACAGATGAAATTTTTACTCTCATTTTGTCGTGACGGGTCACAAATAGGTGAAAATCAAGGTAATCCTTTATTCAGAGGAAGGATTGATGACCAAATGATCAAATGCATGAAAAGACACATCCATTATATTACAGTACTGAGAAAAGAAGAGCAAACATGGCAGCGTGACCGCAATGTAATGTGGGAGGTCAGGGTGCACCGTGGATGATCAAGTCTTTTCAGTGAATAATAATAGGTGCATGGGAAATTTACATATTGCATTGACTGTTTGGGTACATGTAGGTTGAATACAGAGGACTACCAATTTACTGAAGAAGTAGGAGTTGAAGGTCCTGGTTCCCTTTTTGATACTTAATTCATGTACCATAACAGTCATCCTAAAGCACCTATCCTGTTCAAACAATTCAGCTATTATACAAAAGACAGATGAAGGCTGCTTTTGGAGTAAAAGTAATCAATGAAAGGCAAATACAAACTAACACTAGTTCCCTGTTATCACTTCACAGCACTTGCCGGTTTCATTTAAATGATCTCAATGTCTTATCTCTCTTGAATAATATCTATTATTTATTGAATATTATCTATTATTTATTGCAAAATGCATTTTGATTTGTTCCTTTTTTAATTTCCATGAGATCTTGTTATTTTATACATAAACAATTCAGAGAAATGAATCCATTTACTGATTGAGGCTGAAGGAATACCTACCTTTTTTCATTCTTCTTCAAGTTCGTTTTAAGTGGAAGACACATTCCAGCTATGCAATCACTGATGTAACAATTCATATCAGCTAAAGATGTCTGCTGGGAATTTCTCGTTTTGTTTGCAGCATTTGCTCCCATTGTTAGATGGAGAATTTCATCATTTTTGAAGAGATCAACAGCATCAGAAAACCTGTGGAAATCATCAATGTAATACATAATCTTAGGAGTGCTTGTGCAAATTTACTTTGCGATTTGCAAACAAGCTTGGGCCATACATAAAATATATAATGGTTAGTTTCATTTGGTTATTCTATATTCACGCTGAGCTAGCTCAGTATTTCAAAAAAGCAAAGTCGTTCAGGAACAAAGCATGCATGTGCATGACACTCTCTACGTGGAGTGGAGTGCCCTCAATTTTTTTCAGCTATCAGCCAGTCAACATTCACCCATATTTGGTAGGAATCAATGACTACTGTTTGCTGAGATGTTGACATCTAACATTTTGTCTTGAATACATATACACAGATCTGGAGGTCTTCTGAGTTCATACAGATGTTATTTTAAAATCAAATTTTTCCACACAATTGCAAACAAATGTTTAACCTCAGGTTTGTTCTTGTGCAACATTCGTGCTTGGAGTTGCCTTGTTATTAAATAACTTTTAACAAAAAGAAATACTCACCTCTGAAGCCATCCTAATGAGAGAATGGTATTGTAATTTTGAAGAGGGCTTTCCCCAGAAATATGTGGAGCAACAACTGCAGAAAGTATGTAGGCCATTGGATACTCATCTTTTATGTTCTCACAAAGACGAGAACCTTGCCCTATAGCAAGAGAGACATCATCACTGTGTTTATTATCAATTATATCACAACAATAAAAAAATCTTTTGACAGTTGATTTGACCTTTAAAATTATTTATTCTAACAATAAGGCAGCATCAAGCAGTCTTAAATAAAGTTTAACGACAACTGAAACAATATTAAATTTACTAAAGTGATCATTACATGTACATTTTCGAAACGTATACATGTAAATGTGAGGACTATGTCTCATACACACACATTCACCAACCCATCCATGTACACCCACACACACATAAATAAATACCACTTGAATCCATATGTGAAGCATATCTATATCTATACAAAATGACTACAGTGTGATTTGAATTCTGCGACCACCTAACTCCCCCCCCCAAAAAAAATCCGAAAGCAGTAAACCACCTCCCAGGTTTGCAAAATTGCTCATGTTGCTTCCATTATGAGTTTAGACATGATCCTTACATGTACATGTCGCTAAATATTGCATACCAAATATACCAAATACATGTAGCTTCATGGGTGTACAGATTTTGGGATCCTGACTAGTGCCAAAAGAAAACAAAGATATTGACAAATGGGAGGAACCAGCAACATATAGTCAGTTCAGTAGGTTGAGAACAGGCATTATGTGTGCAGTGCAAATCCCCTCTAGTCATTTTATTTGTTCACTGTTACAATGTGTCTTGATGTGCAGTCAATGTACACAAACATCAAACCTGCCCCTAAGCAAAGTTACACATGTATTTCCTTATTTTTCCCCGAATAAAAACTAGTTCAAAATTTCAAAAAGGCAAAGTCTAGAACAAAACACCAGACATAAAGCAAGCTCAAACATGAGCAGTGAATGGGAGTCAGGGTACGGATACGCTTCATTTTCAGAATGTGTAGTTGAAATACATGTACCAAACAGGCTCAAATCCATTTTCCCTCAACTCTATAACTCTATTTTCAAGATGTATTTTTTTTTATAACTCTAGCGTGACAGTGGAACATAAAAATGGGGGATACATGTACTGTATATCAAAGACAAAACACAAGGATTGAGACCCAAATGAGGGTGGTTTATCAGTCGTAAGTGAAAACACAGAGAAAACACAAAGATATTAAAGTCGTTCCGTTCATGTACATGTATCTTATTGGCCATGAGGTCACAGTCCAGTCATTTCCTAAATGTTTTCGCAGCTGAGGCAGACTGCATCATCCGTCTGATGGTAAGGCAAGATCTTCATCTTTGCCCGCTAATATCATGTCAGAAATGGAATGATTAAGAGGGCCAAGTAGTACCTCTGAGGGGCACTGAGTGTCTTGCTCTCTCCAGCATAATAGAACAAACCCTACATGCTATCTGTAGCAGTATCGGACAATTACTATAGTGGCCCATCCCTAATGTACGGTATGCATATGTATCCCAGCATGCATCATTCATGTCATGGCTGCTCCCATGTCCGTAAGTGGACACATGTCAGTCTAGAAATAAAGCCTTGTGTTACTCGACACAACCCGAGTCAACAACATTCTTCATGGTATCATTAAGTACCGGAACTGTTCTGTAGATACACCATGGCCACTTTTGGCAATATTGGCGAGTTTTGCGAGAAGAACGAGACATGGAAAATGTACATTGATTACCTCGGCGAATATTTTGAGAAGAACACTACCACCAATTCAGTTGTTGGCTCACAAACATACAAGTTGATCAGTGATCTTCACAGTCCCAAGAAACCAAATGAGGCTACCTACCAGGAAATCGTAGACAGACTAGAAAAGCACTTCAAGTCCACAAAGTCCAGCATCATGGCGTGTTTCCAGTTCAAAAGCCAATATCGCCAGGCTGGTGAATCAACTGCAGCACTGAGAGCACTCGCAAATGATTGCCACTTTGGCTCAAACCTTGACGAGATGTTGAGAGACAGGCTTGTGTGTGGCATGCAGAATGAAAAAATTCAAAAATCTCTTCTCACCCAGGCTGAACTTGAGAAACTCGACCTAAAGTGTACCGTGGAGCTTGCACAATCAATGATAAATCAGCCAAAATGTTGTCGGCCTCTTCTGGTACCTCAGGGGAGTCCAGCTCAAGCATCAGTGCTGTCCAGAATAAACAAGCCCAGCGTTTCAAGCCAACCCATAGCCAGAAATCTACATGTACATGCAGTATACATCAGCCACGGCCCAAAAAGCCCTGTGGAAATTGTGGCACTTTCCACAACCGATGGGAATGTCCAGCTTATAGCAAGACATGCTACAGCTGCCACAAACAGAAACCATTTTGCCGACTACTGTCGCAGTAAGCGACGCGTCCATGTTCTCAGCCCAGACCAGTATTCAGATGAAGACGACTACACCACAGTTGAGCAAGAATCATTTCATGTTCAGGCCTTAGATGACACAGACCTGAACTTGAAACATGATGTCCACTCTACACTCGTTGTGAATGGCACACACATTCCAGTCCAACTTGACACTGGTGCACATTGCAACGTCCTGCCCATGTGCCTTTATAATGTTATTGCACCACCCAAGCCTACGGATCGCTCTAAATCGACAACACTTGTAGCATATGGAGGTAATTAACTATCCACAGTTGGACTAGCCTCACTGTCATGTTGCATTGACAATTCACAAAGTGACAAACTGAACACAAAATTGACTTCCACACTGTTGATGCACAAATGAAAGCAATCGTTCGTGTGCTGTCCATCAGCAACATGGTATATCATGTATCATGTGACACTGCGTCAACCCAGGTCTTCAAAGACTATTCTGACCTCTTTGACGGATCCCTTGGGTCACTTCCCATTGTCAACTCCATGACCTTGGACCCAATTGCTATACCAGTCGTTTGCCCCTATGTTGCATCCCAGCTACAATGCAAGAAAAAGTCAAAGCCGAACTTCAATGCATGACCAACCTTGGGGTGATAACTCCTGACTCTGAACCGACCGACTGGGTCTCATCTATGGTCGCAACCCATAAGAAAAACAGTGACGAGATACACTTGTGTATTTATCCTCGAGACCTCAACCTTGCACTAATAAATGCCCACATCACCCCACAGGCACAGTAGAGGAAGCTGCTTCCAAGATGGACGTCCCCCCACAGTATTCTCATTGCTAGATGCCAAATGCTCATTTTGGCAAATTCCCTTGGACTACAAGTCATCACTGCTGACACCTTCAGCACACCACACGGCAGATATCACTTTCTTCACATGCCATATGGTATTTGCTCTGCCTCTTAAGTGTATCAGTGTACCATGAAACAGCTTTTTGCAGATTTTCCATGCTCCATCATAGTTGACGACCTACTTGTGGGTGGATGCACAAAAGAGGAGCATGACGGAAACCTGAAGTCGTCCTTGACCATGTATGCAAAATGAACATGCATCTCAATCCTAAAAAGAGCCACTTCGGACTGCCACAAGTTTCCGGTGTTGGTCACATCTTAACCACAAATGGACTCCAGCATGACCCTGCCAAAGTCAGTGCCATTACTGACATGCCCCTCCCTGACAGTGTCACTGCCTTGTAATGCTTCCTTTGCATTGTGACTTAATACCTGGCCAAACCTGAGTGAACTAGCTGCTCCACCATGCGAGCTCATGCAGACTTGACCAACACAACACAGCATTCCTCTAGATCAAGGACAGGATTGCTCATGCACCTACACTCAAGTACTTCAACGTCCACCAGCCAATTACAGTGACCTGCGATGCCTCTGAGTTTGGTGATTTTGCTTCACTTGACAACACAAGTGCCTCTACCATCATCGAAATCCTGAAGAGACAATTTTCCATCCATTGAATTTCCTGCACCGTCATCAGTGACAACGCAAGACAGTATGATTGCCTTGTCTTCAAACAGTTTGCACAATCTTGGGGCTTCCAGCATATCACAAGCAGCCCTCACTTCCCGCAATCGAACAGCCTGGCAGAAAGCTTCAAGCAAGCTAAACAACTCCTTGAGAAGACAAAACACACACGTTCCAACCTATACCGGAAAAATCTCCTGAAAATCTGCAACATTCCATCCAACCCCAGTTTGGCTCCCCTCCAAGAGACTCATCACAGAGACTCGTCACAGCACAGCAATGAAAGTGACGCCACCACCAGAAATCTTCTTATGACAAATTCGCCAAGCCACTTTCCCCACTCGCCCCGGGCCAAATTGTCTGCCTCCAAACACCCAAAGGACACAATCAGCTTGGAATCGTCACAAAACATTAGGAAAACCCCAGATCATACATTGTCAGTGTCTGAGGCACCCTCTACTGCCGCAATCGCAGACACTTGTTGCCAGTCCAGGAACACCCTCCCAAGCAACACCACTCGCCCGACTTCTACCTCCTACCAACCCCATCAAACCCGCCTTGTCAACTACCCAAGCACAGGCACCACAGCCAGTCATTACATGCTCCAGTCGCATATCCAAGCCAAACCCCAAAAATCTTAGACTGTTTAATGTAACTGTTAATGCTCTACCTGAGTATTTGATCACCATCCACTAGCTCCATCTTTACCCACACTGCCTATGAACTTTTGTTTTATCCCCCTGCTGACCTGGAACCATCCTTGAATATTGGACTTGTATACACATAGTTTGCCTAGCCCACATGTGCTGTACTCTTTAAAGGGCAGAATAATCCCTTGTGTACACATTGGGTGCTGGACAGTCTACTCCAGAACCCCAGGCACAAAGATTTTTGTTTTATTAACTTTTCTGTTGTTGCCACTTTCCCCATCATTTAAAGGTAGTGTTTACCTTTGACATTTGTATTCGCACATGCTAAAAAAAAAAGTCACCTCAATCATTAAATAAGCACTTCCTTAATAATGTTGCTTATTTTATTCAAAGTGCTAAGACAAAAGTTAAAAGAGAGGATGTAGCAGTATCGGAAAATTGCTATAGTTGTCCATCCTTAATGTATGCATATGTATCCCAGCATGCATCACTCATGTCATGGCCGCTCCCATGTCCTTAAGTGGACACATGTCAGTCTAGAAATAAAGTCTCATGTTACTCAACATAACCTGAGTCAACAACATTCTTCAGTATCCATGTATTCTGTCTTCAGTCCTGTGGGTACCAGAGGAGTATCCACAAGTCTGATTCCTGAACATGCTCTGCAGGCTGAAATTGTACTTAAGAGCGACATGCTGGGTGGGTGGAGCAAAAGACCTCTCCACCGGATCCAAGAATGGGACAGTGCTGTAATGAAGATGCACTTTTCAAAGTCACCAATAAAAGCATGTAGTATTTACTCAGAAAGGAAAAGTAGCTGTGAGTAGAAGCCTTGTGAGGATAGCAATACTACCGGGGAGGCCCATGTCCAATTTTAGCCAGGGCTGAAGAGCAATAATACATGTCGTGTCAAGAATAATGCCAGATCCATTCAAAAATGTTCCTACTTATTTTGCATTATGACTTAACAAAGAGATATACATGTATAAGACGTCAGAGACTGGAGTGGAAAAGAAACTGGAAAAAGTCCATATCTACTTTTGTTGGTTTGAGAACACCTCCATCTTTATAAAAAGCAAATGTCAACTGATCGATCAGCAATGGGACTACAGCATGTACCGATGACTTAAGAAATTTCCTGTACAGTCAGAAGAATCTCACTATCTATTAAACACCATAGGAAAGCATACAGGTAAACAAAGTGTGATGTCATCAGTATTGAAGTATATTCACAATTCTGAATCTACAAAGTTTAGGACGATTATAGTACACTGTCCAAAGTTTCCTGAAAACAATCTCCCTCCAATAGAATTTTATAACCAGTGCATTTTTTAATAGATGGAAAATCTCATACTTTCAACAGGAAACGTCATTCAGACATTTCCTCTACCTTCTATGCTTCTTTCACATTCAGCATTCACATACATGTGTATGTATAGTGTAGTGTATCAGTAAATCATAATAACGTTGGTATAAAAGAGTAATCAACTCAACATGGGCCACTATTCAGGAATACCAGAAAGGTCAAGAGCAACCCTAAAAAGAGCTCATTGTTTATTGTACATGATAACACTTACATGTATGAGCACTCCCTTGTGCATGCAAAACCTGATTTCATTTCATGCGCTCTTGCAAGCACTTGCTTTTCATCACTAATTTTTCTGAGTTCCAGCTTCATTCAGAAGGAGCGACAGCTTACCCGAACCAGTACCTCCACCTAAACTGTGAATCATGACAGTACCGCAATAGCTGTCACAACGCTCTACTTCTCTACGCAGCACCTCAAGTGTATGTGACAGGATACTATCTTCATGGTACCCTGCATAGAAATCAAAATTTAAAAAGGTTATATGGCACTGCTTGAATTTCTGTTTTTTTGAACAAGACTTTCATGTTTGTTATGGTTAACAGATTGCTGTGGGCCATGAAATATAAAAGATAAAAGGAATAATGTATTAATGAGTGTTCAAAATTTCATTCATTATCAAGAGAGTAAATAGTGTGCCTGGCTGGTCTTAGATCATTTGTGAACATTTAAGACTGGCTCAAGAGAATGGACACTGATGATACCTCAGCCCAAGGGGCATTATAAACGACCATTTATCTGATTTAGTCTTCTCTGCTAGGAAACATGAAATAAGATTTTCATTGCATTATTTCTGTGTAAAACAAATTACGATCTCAAGAATGTCACTTGTGTTGATTTTTCATTTCCAGGATAAGTACATGTACATGTATATAAGATTATATGTGTCCATTGACTCTCAATATCAAGATTTTTTTATAGTAATAAAATCTGTACTTACCTATAGCCCAATTAGTTCCTCTTCCATACTTCCCACTCACAATATTCGATTCTCTTAAGCTGTAGAACAGGGAATAAAGTCAAACTAAACTGTACATTCATTGAATTCTAACCAAGGTCTAGATATGAGAACAAGTGTAAACATGGTTAATCTAATTCCATCTGCTGTGTTCCAAAGACTCTTAAATTTCTGGTGGCAACTTATGAGAGACCAAAGGGGTAAACTTGGCTCATCCAACTTGTTTGTTTTCTCTTTACAGAGATACATGTACCTTTGCCCTTTTAGCTTCTTTCCCCCCAGTTTTCCAACCTTGACCAAGGAGGTGGGCAAATCTGGCCCATGCAGGCCTACTGTGTATGTACATGTGCATTGCATGCACCAATTCACCATGGTCTAGCCCATGTGCGGTGTACACGTGCATGCCTTTTGCATCGTGTGCCAACAGTCACTGTGTGCACTCTTATATATCTTATGTAGTTAAGTGTTTATGGGGACAGGCTGGGTCACGTGGGGTCCATCAAATGGTTTAGCGGTCGCTGTGACCAAAAAGGGCAAGGATATGTAGTTCGTTAAACATGTACTTGCTGTGCACTTCAGTTATGACCTTGTCAAGAGTACATCCATCCCAAGTCGGTTTGTCAACAAGGTGGCAGAATTTTGTGGGGCAGTATCATGAGAGATCCAACTATCCGTTTTTTTTTTCATTTACTGTGGCCTAATGCCATCTCTGTACATCTAAGATGACCTACATGTACTATGCCAAATGAAATTGTCCATGTGGCCAATTAACTTACATTAAGTTCCCACCGAGGCAAGCTACAGCCAGTCACGAGTTTTCCATTTGATCGCTCATCATTTCAAAATTTTACCCTTCTAGCATTGCATTATTGGGTATCATATACTCAGCCATCAGTTTTGTTCTGGAGACTCCCAACCATGAAAACAGAAGGAAGGACATTTAAAATAAGAAAACAAGTGATGAGTGAGTGTGGGCAAAATGAAATCTGTTTGTCTAGAGTGCAGGCATGAGATTTGATGGCAGATTGAGGGTATGCTTGGCATGGTCCACTTCAGAATCCTAACCCTCTGAAGGTTTAACTTCATTGGTAGTTTGGCACTGATAATCAGTCCTGATCTCGACCTTCTTGGCCAAGCTAATTGGGGCCAAATTTGGTAGAAACAAGCCATATGTCTATCCCAATCTCAGCAACCTTCAGCCTCTCAAGACAATCCACAGAATAAACCCGATGGCCACTAGGTTTAGCTCATTCTGTGACAACTTTAAACCTAACACGACCTTCAGAAAACCTGCTTTTGGCCACATGATGCATTGAGATTGAGTACATGTAAATCTACCCGACCGTAAAACGGGTGAACAGATGCACTGCGTAACACTGTAGCGAGACTGCAGTCCAGGTAAACCTTCCTATGAATACAATCAAAGCGTGTAGTATTGTGTGGTTGTACAGTCCACTATAAGCACTTGTTCCAATAGTGTACTGTACTACCATACAATAAAATAGAAGTTTTGGGTGGAATAAATTCTGTTATTGAAGCCAGTTTGTTATACGATGCTCGGAGCATTTTGGTGAAAACAAAAACAAAAACAAAACCTAAAACAATCCTTGAAAGACTAAAAAGCTGAATAATAATTTCAGTGTTGTTTGAGGACTTTGGATTGAAATCTTGCAGAAAATTTGTTATTACTGTGAAGAGACAAGTGACAGTTATCTTGCACTAAGTAAGAAAGCCAACAACAGAAATAATTATTTTGTGAGAAAAAGTCCATTGATTGACTGATTTTGTACAACTACATTTCACAAAGTGACTGAAGATCAATTGAAGCTCATACCGGTATGTGCTTTAAAGTTCGATTCTCCAAATGCTGCACAAAGTGTAAATTTTGTAATACAATTGTTTTGATATTGTACAACTTCTATTTTTGTTTCCTTCATTTCGGGTTCTTTTGATACACCCGAATCAGGCTTACCACTGAAAATAATCACAAGCCTTAAATTCACGATTTGATTAAAACTCAGAGTCTCTGGTTTAATTTCGGTAAGTACATGTAGCTACATGTACACATAACTCATATATGGAACAGGCTGTGGAGTTTTCATATCATAGCAAAAATGCAAAACCATCAGGAAATCAATGCCACTATGACTGCAACTCACTGGAACCCTAAATGTGTCTTTCACGTTTTTTCTTACGACTTAGCACTCAAACAAACACAACAAAACTTGCTTTTTGCTGGGAAAATTTAACCATGTCATGAGAAATCTGGCCATGTAAATGATACCTTAAAAACTGGCTGGATAAAATGCTCCTAAATCAACATGGAAGATTTAATTTTCAGAAGAAGATTGTTGTCAGCAAAAGTCAATATGGCTTAACGTTGCATTATTAACCTTAATCAAATAACCTTACTTGATCCATACTTGATTAAAGTAGACCTCCTACATAAGTACACTTACACACATTTTTATTTCATTTCTTGTGTCACTTACCACTTTTTGTTGGCAAAATAAAGACTCTTGACAACCTTTGCTTCACTGTCCACATGAATACATCTCCATTTCCCATCCCCGTCTGCAAATATTGGTCTGCAAAAGAAAATATGAGGGAAAAATGGGCAAAAAACATATCTGCATATCGTGAACCACTGTATTAATCAGCAGCTTGTTTTGTAAGAATTTACTGTAAGGAAAGGTTAAATTTAAAGGCTGGAAATTGTCATGATCAAACCTGCAACAAATACATGTATCTGTAACATCTGACACAATATGATCTTCATCCCAAAAGAAAGTCAGACACCAGACCGGTAGGCATTTGAACAACATGTAATCACAAGACACTTTGTTTGTGCTTTCCAATGGTGCTTATAAATACATGTACAAGCATGAGCCCCCACTGGCTCAGATGTACAGTATAACAAAGTGTGATGTCATTAGTGTGTGCAGGAGTGGCAAACATAGTGTGCACCTCTGCACAAAAGATATTCCCATAATGTAGGGTGCTATGGCATTGTGTGGACTCACACAAGTCCACACAATGTTGTCCCCTCTCTGACAAACAGTTTCAGAGGCATTTTGGGGTCAAAGTTATTGGCAAAATGAAGAGGAACAGTCCAGGAAATCATCGTCAAAAATCCAACTTGACGGAGTTATACAAGTTGGAGAAAAAGGAACATTTTCCTCAAGTTTCCTTAACCACAGGAGAACAAAGGAATGTCCACACTTTGCATGTAAAACAGATATGGGTGTGTTGGTGGGTTTGCCACAGGGTGTGGGTAATGTGTCTAGTGCAGTAGTGTTAATGTAGTTTGCTTTCTACCATCTGCTGCTGCTGCTAGCTAGCCCCATCAGGGTGAAAGGGGAACTGAGCGTGTAAGTCTTCCCCTGATAGTACACAGCCTTTCTGTCTTCAAGACTACTACAGTGCCTCCTCAAGGCAACACACGGTAACTGGGTATCTTGCAACCCCAGGCTGAACTGCAGCAGATCTCGAAGCGGCATCAGCCCCCAGAGTTATTGCGTGCAGGCCCACCGGTGTGTGGACACGCCCTGGTGCCATGTCAACCATCACTCCAGCTATGGGTTAAATAGTAAAGCCACGACAACAGGTGGTGGATTCTCCTTTCTGCTGTCTTCGACATCTCGGGGCAGCGACAGGAGGACTTCACCCAGGTGCCTTCAACGTCTTTAAAGCAGCACTCACAGTGACTTAATGCCTATTAATCCACAAAGTTTATTTTACTTATTCTACTTTTAGCACCCTATGAACTCATCTGAGAGGAAAATGCTGAAACTATTAAGGATTATTTTTAGGCAGAGATCTTATGAAAGAATGTTGTCAAAACAGATCTGGGCATATTAGTATATAATTATACCTCTGCTAAGTAACATGTAGCTCACAGGCAACACACATTTACATACATATAACATGTATGTACATGTAATCTCACGGAGGCTCTTCAGTTGAAGATTTGCTAGTGCAATTCTTTTACAATTTCA
This sequence comes from Acanthaster planci, assembly GCF_001949145.1. The sequence continues at coordinate 967,861 of NW_019091463.1, forward strand.
AATTCAGCAATTCACAAGTTTCAAAGTCATCCTCATGTCGTTCTAGGGGATATAACGCAACATCTAGGGAAATATTACCTCTGCTCTTGAAGTTTGCTGACTGTTCTGTAAAACTCTTTGCCAACTTGGTTGCCACACTGCCCAACTTGTACAAACACCGTAGACATTCTTTCATAGTTTAGACTGACCTGTCAAAACAAACGTTTTGAGTTAAATGTACGTAAAGTTTTAGTCCTCTGAAAGACTCTTATTATACTTTCCCATTAACAACTGTTACTAAGACAGAGCTTTTTTTTTTTTTTTTTTTTTGAAAAGTTACGATTATTTTGAATATTTTGTTCTGTTGAAGTACACCTTGGGACATGTGATCTTAGGTGGCAAAGTTGGTATTTGTGCCTTCCAGCTAATAAAGTCAGTTTTGAAAGCATCATTTTTGAAAACAGTTAATATTATAATCAGGGCCCATGTGTTCTCAAGTATGGTTTGAGCTTGTTTCTACTTTTATTTTTGCTAGGATGGGCAAACAAGGTAAAACACAATTTGTTCCAATTCCTTCGGCATATGTGGAATCTACACTTGTGCAAATTGCATTGAGGGCATCCCAAGAATGCTCTAGCCTTACCCAGTTCAGAAATGAGTCACAGTCAGAAGTCACATTAATTACCGGCAAGTTTTTCTCACACTTAGAAAACTGTCTGAGGTCATGACCTTTGATTCAAGTGGTACCAGTAAATGAGCTTTTAGTCCTGTTTAACTTGGGCTCACTAGCAAAGTATGTTTTTTGCCAACTTTCTCCCTAAGTCGCTCTAATTGGTCAAAGTGGAAGGGTACAGCAAAACTTTGGAGCAAATTATATTAATATTAATTAATAATTAAAAGTACCAAATCTGGTAGAGAAATAAATTAACATAATGCAAACAACACAGGATATTGATACATTGTAGACCTGGGATGTTGTAGACCTGGGACAGTTACGGCAAGCATCAATTTGTACAAATTGCCTAGTTGTACAGAGTTGTACTGAGTTAACACTTTGTATAAGTATGTGGAATGAGACATTTTCATCCCCTCTCTTCAACATGATCACGTGTTTGGAGGCAGAAGGAAATAAACAAGATTATATTTCCGTTTAATTTATCTCTTCAAAATTGTTAAAACGAGTGTCAGCATGGAAACAAACATACACGTACATGTACATCATGTATGCAGTGAATTTAGCAAACAGAAGCATATTTAAGTTCTTACTGTCCTAGAGCAGTGTCCTAGCAAAGTCCCAGGCTTTCCAAGAACATATACATATCAGATAAAGAGTGGCAATCCCTACCTCACTGGCGCTAAGAATACTTTAATTCAAGCCATGAAATTTTTTGCATCAATGGTTTCTAAACTTCCTTTTTTGCAGATATGATGCGACAGACTATTTTGTACACTTAAGGACAGTTAAATACACAAACAAATATGCAAAATGCATTTTCTTATTCATTTCAATTTCACGTGTTAAGTTTAATTTCACACAACCATGTGTTGGTTGTATTGCCACAAGGTGTGTGTTATGCATCCAGTGCATGAGTGTAGTCACAGTACTGCAAACCCCGCTTTGTACATGTACATGTACCTTCAGCTGCTGCCAGTGGGTAGCCCTACCCAAGGGTGAAAAGGGGACCAATTTTCCCCCTGCCACTACAAAACCTTCTTACCATCAAGGCTTCTGCAATGCCTGCTCATGGCAGCAGGAAACCGGGCATCTTGCAACCCCAGGCTGTACTGCAGAGAATCTCTGAGCAGCAAAAGGGTCCCGGAGACATGGTGTGCCGCCTAAGGCCCACTGGTGTGCGGACACACCCTGGTGCCCCTGCCGGGTTAAATAGCCCCAGCTATTACGAGTTAAATAATGAAGCCATGGCAAAAGATTGTGGATCTCCTGTCTGGGCATCTGTAGCATTTTTGCAGTAGTGGCTGGCAGTAGCTGTACTCAGTCTTTGACCAGACTTCAGAGAAGTCACTGCTCTGACCAAGGTGTCAGGATTTGTTCATGCATAGAAGGCGCTGATTGAGGCACAAGAAATATTGCCTTATCAGTTTATCCAGAATACAATCAGGAAGAGATTTTGCAACTCGAGGCTGTTGGCCACATTCATGGCTGCGAACCGAAGGAGACAACAAAACAATGACTAATTTTGGATTTTTGCCCTGCCCGACATGTATTACAACACCGTATACTCAGTGTTTTGCCCCAAAGGCTTGTAAAAACCCACAAGCGGGACTCGAACCCACAACCTCCTGTTTTCTAGTGCAGACGGCTTAACCACTCGACAACAGAGATATGCATGCTGATCTGGAAAGTTGAGTCCATCCTATGATGTAACATTTTTGCCAAGATTTGTCTGTTGCCCTCATTGACCGATTTTGGTAAATCTTTGCGAAGAGCCCAGGCTGAAACTGAAGAAAGCCCACAGAAAACGCCAAGTTTTTCTGATTTAATGGCATAAAAGAGGGTCTAATCCAACTTACATGTATTATTTATAAGCCTGACAGTTGAAAACTATCATATAACGTGAATTTCATCCTACATGGCCCATCCCCTTTATGTTTGGAAAGCATTTTTGTGGTATCTTCACATAAGGTGAACTATTAATCTTGTTTCTCTTGAATAATAATGTGGATTGGAAATGGGTGACCTTGTATCCACAAGTGATCTGATTTAGACAAGACATTACATGTTGCCTCAAAATATTTTTAACTGACATAGTGAAAGAAAAGTGCAGATGCCAGCTAATGACATTACTCTATACTCCCATTGTGCACATGTATGGACACCCACATGCAATAAAAGCACAGTATCTTATGTCACTGAACACATGCCTGGCATTCGGGTAGGCTGAATTAGTGTAAAATTGTACCATGGACTGGGTGAATTGAAACAAAGTTGGAATAAAACATAAAGTGAAAAGTGATGAAAGTGTTGAAGACATTGGCTACTGTCCTGTTGGGCTACCATTTTTGGAGTGTGTGCTGGCCTGAATAATTTTTCAATGGCCCCAGGCCAGCGAACAAGAGTTTATTTTGATTCCTGTGCTCCCACCCCGATCAGTGCTTAAGCAGACATTGATGCATTCTACACGCAGCTCAAGAAAACTCTGAGCTCAATCCCAAATATGGACAAAGTCATCAGATTTTCAAGAGGTACTTTGCAGCAGGAAATGTTAATTTTAATCACAGGGTTTGCCCTACCTGACGTATATATATATAAACACTGTATACCCATTGCATGTCTGAGAGCTTGAAAAAAAAAATTTACAAGCTTACTTGGGTGGGACTTGAACCCACAACCTAGACGTCTGTGCCTCCTGCTGCTTAGATGTCTGTACTAGTCGGCAGGAGGTCATGGGTTTAAGTCCCACCTCAGTAAGGCTTAAAATTTTTTCGCAAACTTTCAGACAAACACCGAGTTACAGTGTTTATGATGGGAAGCTTGTAATTAAACGTCAGCATACTGGGAGAAATTCAATGCAAGGGTTGGAAACAATTGGGCCACTGGCTGAAAGTGCTGGGAATCGTGGATGAGTTCCCTTAACACCAATGGTGAGCTCCTTCTGCAATTGTGCAGTGAGAGTAAGCTTGCCATCACGAACAGTTTCTTCAACATGCCAATAACCAATTTTCCAAGAAACACCCTTGGTCAGTCACTGGTTTACATACACATATGCCAAAAGCAGCTGAAGGATGTCTACACTCCCAAGACCACGAGAGAAACTCCCCACCAAGAAAAAAGATTCTAACACTAAAAAAATGGGAAGCACTCTTCTCACACAGGCTGGTTTTTGTGGTGCCATACAATTCGGCCTTGTTGCATTTTCTTAGTGCTGGGGTAAGAAGGCGGGAAATCAATTAGCTATAACCTGAGTACACTTCAGTCAAAATTACTCCAGCTTGGCAGTGTCTGTTGATACATGCTTGTTTAATACCTTCTTCGGTAACTATGGAAACCAGCTGCAGGTGGAGCCAAACAAAATGAACTTTAGCCTGTCTTTTTTTTAATGCATTACTGAATTCTTTTTCTTAACAAGTCCTCTCACCTTTATTGTCGAGTGTAAAATCCAAAGTCACCTTCAAAATATGACTATAATATATCATTTCACATTGGACTAAGAGGCCACTTGAAAATTCAGTTTAGTTTTACTTTACATAATATTGGTAAAGTTAAAACCTACATGAAATCTGGGTTTCATTACGAACTTTGAATAGAGGTATTTGTTGAGTTTTAATTTAGTTGAAATCCAGGTTTCCTAAAAAATTTCCAATAGTTTAAGGTATCATGTAGTCATAACTTACAAGAAATCGTGGTTGCTTTACAAGCTGTTTGGATCAATTTATTTGCACGTAGTTAGGAACGATCCTCTTCACATAATTAATTCTGGACTTTTGCCCTGCCTAATGTGTATTATAACACTGTATCCTCAGTGTTTGCCCCCCAAAACCACAAGCATACTCAGATGGGACTTCACTCCAGAGCCTTGATGGGGTTTACTTTCCCAATGCTCTTGAAGGCACTGGTACTGTTACAGCCACTGAATGCAGGAGTGGCAGGAGTGCTGTGCAGTGCTCTGGTGTGTACTTCTTTGCCTTTTCTGTGACACTGATGAGTCATTTGTAGAGTTACCTTTTCCAGTTGTAAGGCATAATACAGGAGAATGAAAAAGACGTCAGCGTCAGGACTTTTGACTCAAATTAACTCATAACCCTTCACCAGCCCATACATACAGCAGAGAACGACCCTTGAATGTTTCTTCCCGGTTTGATTTAAGACTTTCAACTTCCGTCTTTTTTGTGGTCTGCCCATCTGCTGAAGTCAGCCTGTAGGCCACTCCTTCAAAGATGAATACAACCTTTCTGTCTCAAACTTTCCAGCATAGTCATCTTTGCTCCACACCTTCAAGATCACTTTATGAACTGTCGTTGTCTTCATTTGTAAGAAATGGTTTCCCAGATCGCTTTGTCTTTTCCCCTCTGATAATTCGAATTTCTCCACAACCTGGTCTCTTTCATTCTCCAGACTTGTACACACATGTATCAAAGCTGAAAATTACATCAGATTTGAAGGGCATCATGCTAAAGATTTTGAAGCTGGTTTGCAATCTCTAGCTGGGTAACACAATTGTGCCGTTTTGTAAAGTCGTGTTAATTGCTGCTCTATTAACACAAGCCAAGCATACTTGTGTGCTCACTGATGACAAATGGGATGACAGAAGGAAGTGAGAGCAACCAGCCTATGGCTTGCAGGAACAGACTTATCACCCTTTTTGAACACAGGGGTATATATTTGCACATTGCCAGGCACTAAGAATTTCCCCTTTGCAAAGAGATGAGTTGAACAGCAAACACAGTGGATGAAAAATGTGAACTGCAACCTTATTTAAAATTCCAGAAAGAATACCATCAGAGCTGGAAGATTTATTGGTAGGTAGGTTATGGAGAATGCAGAGCATTTGGCCCAGTGACACATAAAGCTCAGAAAGCTCAGAGATGAGCAACAGACATGTTAGTGGGTTATCAGGAACAAACCAGAAGTGATTATTAAAAGTGACAGAAATAGCAAAAGGCTGAGTAAGCTGAACATTGTGGTGAAATGCAGAGGGAGGGGGGGACTGCTTTCAACTTCGGACAAAAGACCAAAATCTACATCTGTTGTCCTAAGAAGAAAACATGTCATTAACAAATACCAGTGAGCCTTCTGTGTTTGATTTTAATTTCATTGCAAGCATGTTTGTACAGTACCCTGTCACTAAGAAAACCAGTTCAGTGGGCAAGTGTAAACAATCTGTGTTTTTTGTTATATTTTCAGTTCAGGCATAATCATGGCAAAAAAATGGGATATAAGTCTTGTTGATGTTAAATTATTTGACTTGTCGTTCACAATTTGTTCGTCTTAATAATTCCATCAATTCAGATGTTATTGTTTCTAGAACTGGAACTCCACAGGGTACAGTTTAAGCACCAATTCTTTTTACTGTGTATACTGCAGACTTTCCACTGATGTGAGCTGTCCATTTGTAAAATATGCAGATGATACCGCCCCTATCAGTTTAATACAAAAAAATAATGAGTCTATTTATATGGAGCAAATTGTGGACCTACTGTCTGATATGTTGGGCTGGTAATGCGGATAAGAAAGTGAAACAGATAATGGATGACATTGCCAAACATGCTAGTAGGATAATAGGTGTGTGGTTGCTGTCAGTGGACACAGTCTACGGTCAACTGCTATATGGTAAGCTTCAGCTGGTGTGGGGAGATGCTGGTCATCCTCTTCACAGTCAGTTTGAGGTTAATATTATTCCATGCAGCGGTAGACTGAGACCAATAGCTGCACACACAAACCAATATCCTTCTTTGTTACAGGAAGGTATTTTAATGAGAATTTTAAAAGATAATTTTTATCTGATGGACTGTTTTCTGGTAAGAAGTACTTAAGAAATAAGGAGTGCTTATTTGTGTGTGTTTTTGTACGATTATTTAATTTTTAATTAAATTTTTAGGTTTTCATTTTTTGGGCGTTTTTCTTTTAAACTGGGTTGGAAATTATGTTATTTATTTTTGTTTACGTTTATGTGAAATTGTTTGCTTCAATGAGCGACGACAGCAATGAAATTTTCCAGTTTTGGATTTTAATAAAGTTTATCTTATCTTATCTTAGCTTATCTTATCTTATGTAGGGGAACGAGTCCCATATGGAGGCATCCTATAAATCGGTGAAGGTGTCTGCAGTAGAACTGATGTCTACAAGCTCTGTAAAAGCTGACCAGGATATCAAGTGGATAAGATTTCCGACATGATCAAAGTCCCCACATTGAAATTGAAGAAATTAATGAAGGACTGCTGGGTGAGGTGGTGGTTTGTGCGGGCAGAATGTTACTAGTACAGCAAGCTTAAGGTAGTCTAACTCAACAGGGCTTGGAATAGGGGTAACTGAAGCAATTCCGTCATGACAACTGAAAAAACCAGATCAAATGTAGAACCCACTGAGAGGTTATCTCGGCCACAGGGATGGATCAATGATGTAACAAGCTGTTCAAGGATGAATTCTGAGACAATTTCAAATAGTCTAAAACAATTTTAGCTGCACTGATGAAGAGGGCTGATGTCAACATTACAGTCACCCAAAACAAGGCAACCACCGAAGTTCTTCATATTGGCAGACTACATATATAATGCTTCCTGGAGTTTTGGCCAGTACATGTATGAAGTAGTCGATGACGGTGGACGATACAATGGACCAAGTAGCCAGGATACTGTTGACAATCTAAAGGCGACTTTCCATATGCACGTCAACACTTGCGCCAAGCGTTGCATAACTATTCGGACTTTAAAAATAGCAAATAACATCACGTATTTTATGCACTCATTTCTGATAACAGAAATCACACACTGCATTTGAAAAATTTCATGACTTTTCCACGACTTTAGACATTTTTACAAAATTCCATGACTTTTCCAGGCCTTGAAAACAAAAACAAATTTGCATGACTTTTCCAGACCGCGGGAACCCTGCTGCAGGCGGTGGGAGGTTTGCTCATGTGTGTGCAGTGTAGTGATTATGCATAACTTTATAATTTATGCATTTGCATGCTACACCAGTATTCTCTAAGGCCTTAAATATTTTAGCATATAACTGCGTATGAATCGAGAACTCCATGCGCATGATCAATTTTATGTGACATATGGGCCATGCAGGTACGTAGCTCAATGGGTTCGTGGAATTAGTCGGTCTCTGCTTGTTGTTAGCCACCACGTCAAGTTGAAATTTTCAAAAGCATCCATGCAAGCTCTCTGTTTTTCAAATTACTAGCAGTTTGGTACATGAATTGACTTTTAATGCTTTGTCAGAAACCTGTATACATGTATAGGGTGGTTATGGTCAAGTTTTATGGAGTTCTCACTTGGTTACTTTTCATGCTCAAAGGGGTCTTGACCCGATACAGCACTGGATAAAAGTCCATGTCAAGTGCCTTGCCTGCCTGGTCACTAAATGACCAATCTGGTGAAATTTATTATTTTAAATCCGGCCTATAGCAGCTGAGTTGATCATATAATTGGGTCATGATCTGGCAGCTGGTTTGCCCCCGAGATTTCGAAAAGCCAAGCATTCCTGGTCCTGCGACTGTGCTGAAATGCAAGCATTTCTGTCAGCAAATTCTGTACTGCATACTGAATCATCAGTAGTGTTGGAGGATTCTGAGATCCTGTTTTTTCAAATTTTCTTTTGCACAAGTGTTGGCTCTCTGTTTTAGGCGAGTCTGAGTATTACTTTACTCATTCCTTGAATTCTTCTCCTTTTTTTTTTTGCATTTACGTGTGTACTTATTACCAGTTTATTATGACTCTTCCAAGGAAGTCAGAAGAAATTGCCATCCTGCTACATCTTTGAATGGCAGAATTTTGTAGTTTAGACATTTTAATAGAAAGATAAGGACTTTGTTGAAATTGCCTTGATGTGCCATTTGCCCCTACATTTACATGTACATGTATATATGGAGTAAGATTGATATTTTGGGAGGAAAATCATCCAAACTGTGTCATTTAATTATCAGCAGGCCAGATGCCTTGAAATATGTACATGTATTTTCTTCTTGACTGTTGAGTTATCATTTTGAGTGATGCTAAACTGATGACAAATTCTCTGAACTTCATTTGGTAATATGTACCAAGTTGAATTGTGTATTTTCTTGATCTATTTACAAGGGGCAAGCACTACATTAAGCCTAAACCATCCAGGTAGAAAGGAACTGTTGGGAACAGGACTTTGCATGGGGGACTGTGAGAACATGGGGACCTGGGTTTCAGTGGAGGCTGCCACCTTTCCTGACCTATGCCTTCTCTACCAAAGATAGAATGGGCAGGAATCAAACAGCTTTTGTTAAGTCTGCAGTTCAATATTTTTGAATTGTTGGCCTGCGTATTGACTTACTCCCAGAGCCACATGTTTAGTGTTGCATCAAGATCGGTGATTATGCTAATATTCGAAGCAATCTGTAGTTGATGCACGTACTGAACACACAGTGCATGTATGGTTTTAACCCAATCTGAAATGCACTTCAGAAGATGCAGTACTTTTACTAGCAACACAACAGGGCAGAATCAAGTTCGGGTCTGTAGGACCACTATATACTCTCCTTGCTACAGCCATTACACTACAGTACACGCTATTTCCTTTCAACACATGAAATCTGCCTGCCTATTTACCAGAGCATGACAATACACACCTACATGTTTTCCCTGCGATGTGGTTGGAACATCGCCAATGGCTTCAAAACAGTGTGGCTCCATTATACACATTACATGTACAAAGCATATGGCTCTTACCACTACAGCTCATACACCGTCAAGTTGCCAGCATCAGCAATGTATGGCAATTGTTTTTCTTTTCTGGTGCACAGTGTATATGTGTAACTATTTAATACTGGAGTGACATGAGGCTGGGGAGGCCTATATACATGTAAAAACCTGCTTTAAAAAAATCTGGATGTGTAGTCTCAAAAGAAATATACATGAAGTTATAAATGCAATAATATTGTTAACATAAATGCAACCATCACATTTTTATGAGGACTAAACTGATGGTAATGGTTGTAAATGGGATATCAAAATGTGACATGGCAATAATGGCAGATTAAAAAGTCTGTAATAACTGTTATAAATATTGTTTGCTTTTTTTGTTGTGCTGCTGTTGTTGTTGTTATGTATGTTGTTATGCCTTCTGAATGCTCCTACATATGTTCAGTTGAATAACTGACAGATCGTGTATTTTGTAAAGTCATCTTTGTCTACGGTAACGTTCATAACATATTTCTTCATTAGAAGCCCAGTATAAGAACTTACAGACACCATATTGCCATTCTGTTCTGTTTATTTGGCAAACTGTGTGTTTACAGACCGATTTTTGGATGGTGACATGTGACAATGTACGAAAGTCGCTCGGCGTCCTGTCTTTACTAAAACCCATTTTTCCGTCTAGATGTCACAAATTTGTAACCAGTAACCACACGTGCACATATGAAAAATGCAACAAGCCCAACTCCTTGAACAATGGATGCAGATAATCAATCTACACATATTTTGCCATCTGCAACTTCACACTGTAACTGTAGGGATTAATTTTTTAGCAACTGTTGATGAATTAAAGATTTTTTCACAGGAAGTTCAGGTCAGATGATGTCATCAGTCCAAATATTTGCACAAATGTCACAGGCATGGAAGTCATTGTATCTACCAATTTCCAAGCAAATCCAACAAACTTCGCTACAGACATCTATTCAAAATAGATTTTTGAATTATTTAACCTGTCACCAGAGGCGCACTCAAGTGTTGCATGACGTCACCGGTGCATGTTTTGAGGAATACTATTGTGTCAGAGACTAATCTCTAATCTATTTTTAATTATAAAGCACTTCCAGTTTGGGCCGGGTCAAAGGGTCAAACGATTTTATGTACAACTTAACAAGTAGGCCAAAGATTACTCTATCATTAATTTTGGTGCAAAAAGCGAGCTGCGGGAAGATACAGTTGATTTTACATGGATTTTAAAAGATTTAACATGAATAAAAATTAAAGCGCTTGTACTGGTACATGTAATTTGAAACATAACGATGTCATCACACAAACATATGGCGACAATTAAATTTTCAAAATTCTACAATAAATCAGATGATGATGTAATGATGATGTCATGATCAATTTCTTTAAAATATTCGTATTCATAGACTTGCATATACAGGTTTTAACAAAAAGACATCCACTTCACGAGATATAGTATTTTAAAAACTGCACCTTTAATGTCACGTGACTTGCCACGTGATGATGTCATCATTACATGACATCAATTTTCATCTATAACACTTCCCTTTCTAAATTCATGTACACACTGTACATGTACCTGCCAAGTTTCAACCCAATGGGACACGCACTTCAGCATTTAAAGGAGGCACCTTTAATATCATGTGACTCGTCTCCTGATGACATTGTCATCACATGACATCAATCTCCATTTTATAAACTTTCCCTTCCTAACTATATGTGCATCCATGCACACAGTAGCCAATACACAGTATGTGAATGGGATTTTCGAGTTCGCAAGTATTTTAAGGTGGTTTTCGTCGTCAACACTTCATCTGTGTAAAGATGTACACTACTTATGTACTTAATGCAGTTGACTTCAATGTTTGAGCCACATGTATCATCTAATGAACAATTCATGCTTAAATCTGTTATGGTTGATTTTTTACCGAATTTTAAAGAGTAAAAAGGACATTTAATTATAACTAGCGGTATGATGACATCATCAGCCCCAAATTTAACACATGTCATGTCATGTCATGCTATCTTAATGATTGACACAATAATACACAATGTTGAATGCCATTAAGTGATGAGGGCCCACTACGCTCTTTTCATAATACACAGACAAATTTAACTGTTCAGTTAGTTCAGTTTAATTTATACGTGAGACAAAAAAATCAACACTTCTTCAATATCTGTTTGGAATAAGATGACCTCGATTACAATCTCAGATACAAACACAATATGTTTCCCATGCCTACATTAAAGCATAATGGGCAACAATTGATTTAATGAACACTTATTTCCAAATGCGAATGCTTAATTCAATTCACTCCGTACTTTTGCCTGAAATTATCAGTGAGGCAATACAAAACGTGAAATTTCATCAAGTGAGGGCGCACTTCAGTTTTTCCAAAAGGGGATTGATTGCCTGAACGAGGATATACTGCAGTACAGTGTACATGGTGTACAGATTTGCAACCGTGACCATGTAAAGTCGTCGGATTCAGATTTGCGACTGTTAAGGCCATTGATATACACAAACTAAAAAATGTTGATTTCAAAGACGGGAAGAAAAATAATGCAAACATCAATTTCACACAATTCTTTCTAAGGTACATCTTATTGCCTATTTGACAGTAACTAGACAAAGTGATTACTTTTCACAACTGTATCTGTGCGTGCACAGCAGCACAAACTCTAAATGTGGAATTTAAGCATGAAGAACTACAGAAGAAGAATGTTAAGAACTACATGTTTACTCAAATTATTGAACATTGAACCTGGTCCAGAGGTTGAAGGAGTATCAAAGTTAATCTTAAAGTGTCCTTACTATTTAAATGTCATTATTCAATGTCCTTGGGTCGAACAAATGGCCCCTACGCACCAGTCGTTTTTTGCTAATTTCTCAATTAAAAATATTAGAGAAAACCTGCATTTGTGCGTTAGGGCACAAGAAAAGTGGTGCCAAGAAAAACTGTGTGCAAAAGAAACAGAGTTTTGGAGAGAACACCAACAAGAAAAGAAACATCTTGACAAAAAAGAATGCCTTTTTCACAAAATGCAAAAAAGCCCAAACAAAATTTGAACAAAAAGAATGCCCTTTTTGCAAAGTTGAAAAAAAAACAAAAAAAAAGAACACAAGTTATGTAAAGTCAAGAGTTTTTCGCTTTGAGAAAAATCTGCAAAAATTGCGAATTTGGGTGTAGAAAGCGGAAAACACAATTCTTGTAAAAATAACACAAATATTTTTGATCTCATTTTCACTGTTTAATTCACTTTCAAAGTAACATTTGGTAGCATTTCGCCTCCTATTTTTCCTTAGCAATATCGCAGAAATCGGTATTGATTTCTTCTGGCTCCGCGCCGCGGGGATCACACAGGTCCCCGTTCCCTACATAGTGCCCAGACGTCTCACAGCTTATGAATAAATCAATAGGGACAGGGACCAGTCCAAGATCACAGTGGCATGGTGCGTGTAGGTCCTACATGTATTATGCCAAAGATACATACATGTATGTACAGTCACATACAGTTTTTGTACACAAAATTTAGAAAGTCGAAGAAAGCAGAATTTGACTTTCAGAAAGCAAAGATTTCCTGTCTTAAGGTAATGCCTTTTTCACAAAATTGCAAAAAAGCCCCCCCCCCAAAAAGAACAGAATTAATGCCTTTTTTGCAAAATTGCGAAAAAGACAAAAAGAGAAGAAAACTGGAGCTTATCTGTCTGTTTGCCAACTGTATGCCCTACGCACTGTGCGCCGTCTATGTTCAAGCAGATAATGGGCGTCCACACACACAGTAGCGTATGCACAGCATGCTAATGGGATTTTGGAGTTGGCAATTTATATTTTAGGGGTTTTTAGTCGACAGCACTTCACGTGTGTGAAAAAGTGCACCAGTTATGCACTTTATGCAGTTGACTTCACTGTTTTAGCTGTCATCTCATGCACAATTCAAGCTTATATCTCTTACGGTTGATTTTTTACCGAATTTTGAAGAATAAAAGAAGTTTTATTGTAACTTCCGGTCTGATGACGTCATCAGCCCCAAACTTCACAAACATGTTGACTGGGTACAGATGGTAATCTACATCAATTTTCAGGCGATTCGGACAAACTTCACCACTGACATCTATTCAAAATGCATTTTTCGGAATTTTTAACCTGTCGCTAGACGGCGCTCGACAATTAGGTGACATTATCAGTGGATGATTTGAAGAATACTATGACCCAACAGACTAACACCATCAAAAACAACTTGATACTTGTTACCACTTTTAAACAATAAGGCCACTTCCGGTTTTGACAGGAAGGAAGGGTCACGTGATTAGACCCACACAAAATGAATTCAAGACCATATTTTATCCTCGCACTTGCTCCAAACAGAATGTTGCGGGAGGCCAGGGTTGATTGTATATGGATTTTTATACATTTAACGGAATATTTAAATATTCAAAATTTAATAATAAATCACTTGATGACATCATCATGACGTAAATATATCAGAATTATCTTTGTTTTATATTTAGTGCTTGCTGTAAGTTTGATGACGATCAACGATTACTAAGGTACGAAAATAGTGCCTCCAAAATGTGTACAAAGTCAATGGGCTACAATAAATATTGAAAAATCAATAATAAATCCTTTGATGACGTCATCATGATGTAAATATTTCGGTATTATCTTAACTTTATGGTGAGTGCTTGGTGTAACTTTGATAACAATCAAATATTGCTAAGTCAAAATAGTGCCTCAAAAATGTGTACAAAGTCAATGGGCTGATATAAATATTGAAAAATCAATAATAAATTACTTTCCATTTCCATTCCATTTCATTTATTTCCACAGAGTTCACAAATAAATACATGTACATAATATCGACAAAAATGATTCAACAAGAGTGAAGACTGAGGGGGGCCCAAAAGAAGCTAAACTTGTGAATATGGGTCCCTTGTACATACATATAATGAGCATTTTGAGCCAAAATGCAACATGCATATAATTATTATAATTATCAACAATTGAAGTGATTATGGTTCAAAACAAATACTGGACTTATAAAGACGTTACCTTGATTACGTCATCATGACGTCATTGTTCTAGGACCATCTATGCATAAGGGTTGTTCATTGACATAATTTGATGAAGATCTGGAGTTGCTGAGGGACCAAAGTCTTGGGCAGAAAAAACATGCACAAAACAAATGGCATTTGGGTCAGAAGAAGAAGAAACAAGAGGTTCTATGTGTGTTTGCAACAGAACATAGGGCATTTTCGCTTTTCATTGAAAATGCCATCATCGTGATTGCATATCTGCAAATTTTCATCCCGCTGGGACATGTACTTTTGGAGATATAAGGCATTAAAGGATACACCTTTATTGTCACAGGACTTGTCTACTGATGACGTCATCATCCCATGAGGACAGTTTTCGTCTATCACACATCCTCTTCCAGATATCTGCTAACTTTCAACACGCTGGGCCATGTCCTTTTGGAGAGACAGGGCTTAAAGAATGCACCTTTAATGTCACGTGACTTGCCAACTGATGACGTCATCATTCCATGAGGTAAATTTTCCACTATCACACATCCTCTTCCAGATATATGCCAAGTTTCAATCGACTGGGACATGTACCTTTGGAGATATAGAACATTAAAAGATGTATATTTAATGTCACGTGACTTGTCAACTGATGATGGCATCACTCCATGAGGTCAATTTTTGTCTGTAACACATCTCCTTCCAGACATCTGCTAACTTTCAACATGCTAGGACATGTACTTTTGAAGATATAGGCTTTAAGGGATGCACCTTTAATGTCACGTGACTTGTCAACTGATGACATCATAATTCCATGAGGTAAATTTTCGTCTGCGAAGTGAAACTTCGCAGACGAAAATTGGGACACCAACTGGGACATGTATGTACTTTTGGAGATATAGGTCTTTAAATGATGCACCTATCATATCACGTGACTTGTAAACTGATGACGTCATCATTCCATGAAGTTAATTTTCACCTATCACACATACCCTACCACACATCTGCTAAGTTTCAACCCGCTGGGACATGTACTTTTGGAGATAAAGGGCTTCAAAGAGTGCACCTTAATATCATGTGACTGCTAATGACGTCATTCTCACGCAATAGTTAATTTTCGTCTGTAACAGTTCTGTCACTAGTTATCATAATGACTGTCATAATAAATACACCTTGTTGACTTCCATCAAGTGAAGGCCCACTACACTCTTTACATAATACAGATACAAATTTAACTAACAGACTCCACAAACCTTAGACTTCAGTTCCATTTAATTTGTACGCGAAACACAAAATCAACATCTCTTCAATACCTGTTTGGAATAAGATGACCTAAATTGTGACCTCAGAAACAAATTCAGTATGTTTCCCTTGCCTACTTTAAAGACGAATGATTTCATGAATAGTTGTTTCAAATTCTAATGCCTAATTTAATTCACTCCGTACTTCTTACGCTCTCTATACTATGGTCAAACACAGGGAATTAATCAAATGATCAGTCAGGTAATACAAACGTGGAATTTCATCATGTGAGAGCGCACTTCAGTTTTTTCATAAGATGATTTGATGCACAGATTGCCCGATCGGGGATATGCTTACTTTAACAACACTCAAAATACTGAACAGTGAAACTGGTCCAGAAGTTGAGGGATTATCAGTTAAAGAATATTAAACTGTCCTTACTATGTATAAAGGAAAAGAGAAGAACTGCATTTGTGCTTTAGGGCATTTAACTATTGTATGTTATATAAATCACGGTAACGACTTTTTTGCCCTGGATACTGATTAAGTCCTTCTGCAGAACAGTCTCGGAATGAAATGCATTTCCATCAACCACACCACCGTGTCAAAAGACTTCCTTTGTGTACTGTGCTGGTAAAAATTCTTCTGTCATCTGTTAATGAAGGAACCATTTATGATGGTGGTACATGGATGTAAACCCCCCCCACACACAAACAAACACACCCCTGTTAGAACATGAACACGTGCCAATACAGCGTACATGGCACATGTATTCATTGGCACACCAACCTTGCGTTCTCATTAACTGGGCAGTATGTGGGGACCTTAATGTTAAAGGGGGGGCAGGCACATGGCTGTTCATTTATGTTGGTGGTAGATGGATGCAAACCCCCCCCCACATACACTGCACATACAAACTTAGATTCATGGCTGCATTAATCAGAACTGGCAAACTGTATGTCAATGCAACAGTAGGCCTTTCACTTTCACCTGTTAATTTCTTTCCTTTGTTGTACAGCAGGTTCCTTCAGAGTGGATAGCCGTGCACCTGATCTACATGCAGTGTTGTAGTCGAGACCACTTAAGACCTTCACAAGACCAGTCGAGACCAGTACAAGACCAACACAAGACCTCCAGTCTGAATTCAAGTCACAAGCTATTCAAATGAACTGCAACAAAAGATTCCTTTGTCATTGTTCACCCTCTTATTTGTGACTGGTCTTAGGCACGGTCTCATGCATGGTCTCGAGTCTGGTCTTGTGTCTGCGGGTCTTGCGATGGACTTGTGTCTGGTGTGTCTGCTGGTCTTGCGATGGTCTTGTGTCTGGTCTTGTGTCTGCGGGTCTTGCGATGGTCTTGTGTCTGGTCTTGTGTCTGCGGGTCTTGCGATGGTCTTGTGTCTGGTCTTGTGTCTGCGGGTCTTGCGATGGTCTTGTGTCTGGTCTTGTGTCTGCGGGTCTTGCGATGGTCTCAACTACAACACTGTCTACATGTAACTGCAGTTGTGTTGAATTCCAAAAGTGCCTTTCACTTCAGCAGCGGTATGAAGCGTGCCTAGACACAAGAAACAAATAATGAAATTGAAATATTCAGCTGACATCAACATGTAAATAATCAAACACTGTGAACCAGTATAGCTTTGTCTCTTAGGGGAACAATGAAATATGCACATTGAGTGTTTTGAAAAAAATGAAGCACAAATCTGCGCAGCACAAAATCTTGTCTTTTGTTTTAGGGCTGAAGTATATCATACAAAAAATGCCAACTTCTGTTCTATTATGAAAATTTACAGACATTTCAAATGACATGGGGACCAACTGAAACTATCAGCGTCTTTTGAATACTGAAAACTTTCGTTCTCACTAAATAGGAAGTATGTGGGGACCTCTATGTTAAAGGGGAGCGGGGGGCAGGCAGTAGCTGTTCATAGGGGAACCATTAGTGTTGGTGGTACATGGATGAACACACACACATATACACTGTACACACAAACTTTGATTCATGATTGCATTAATCAGAACTGGCAATCTGTCTGTATGTGAAGCAACATTAGGCCTTCTCACCATCACCTGTTAATTTCCTTGCTTAGTTGTGCAGCAGCTTCCTCCAATGTGGATGTCTGTGCTTCTGATGTACATGTAACTGCAGTTACGTTGAATTCTAAACATGTGGCTTTCACTTCAGCTGCAGCATGAACGGTGCCTAGACACAAAAAACAAATAAGGAAATTAAAATATTCAGCTGATAGCAACATGTTACTAATCAAACACTGTGAACCAGTAATAATATAGTTTTGTCTTTTGGGGAACAACGAAATACGCACATTGAGTGTTTTCACAAAATGAAGCACAAATCTGCTCTCACGTTTTAGGGCATACATTTCTCTGAAGTGTATGATATAAAACCCGCCAACTTCTCTTCCATTATGAAGATTTCCAGACATTTCAAATAACATGGGAATCAACTGAAAATATCAGGATCTTCTGAATGCTGAAAACTTTGCACTATTCTTCCAAAACCAGTTTGAATAATTTCTGCAATTTTTCAATAAATTTTAGCTGTTACATGTATACATACAAGTAAATCTCACTTCCAGTTGGTTGCAGTCTTGCTACCAGTAGACTGATGGAGCTGTTCTCATCCTTCTCATGATCAGTCTTGCTTCGACTGCTCTTATCCATCAATGATACTGGGGCCACTGTGTGAAGACTGCCCTCATGTCTAATTAACATCTGTCTCATTGCCAAGGGCAAACGTGTTTATTACAGGTGCAGCAGTTCATGTGTTGATGCATAGTAGCTCTATGGTTGATGCATGGGAAAACTTGTGTCAGAACTTGAATACGTGCAATTAAAGCATACATGTGCATATGTATTCAATGGCATAGCAACCTTGTGTTCTCATAAAATGGGGAGTACATGGGGACCTAAATGTTAAAAAGTGGAGGACCAGGCACATCGATGTTGGCCTGGGGGGACCATTTATAATGGTGATACATGGATGTACCCCCCACAAACATATATTGTACACAACATCATGACTGCATAAATCAGATCTAGCAATTTGTCTGTAAGCAACTGTAGGCCTTTTCATCATCACCTGTTAATTTCCTTGCTTTGTGGTACGTACAGCAGCTTCCTCTATTGTACTTGTGCCTCATGACATTGAATTCCATTGCTTGGAACTGACTTGGAGAACAGATTTATCTCTAGCTTTCACTCCAGCAAAGTGCACCTATATGTATGTAAGAAGTAAAATATGGAAATTCAACTATTTTGTGTAATCCGCTCACGGTACATATCGACATGTATAAATAACTATAGGTCTACATTCTAATTTCATAAATGTTTGGGGGGGCATAGTTACGTAATACGATATGGACCGTGAGGGGCTTCAGTCAGGTCTACCTTCAATAACACGGCTTGTCCTTGGAGGCAAAGTTATGGAATACGGTGTGCACCATGAAGGACTTTAGTCAATTTGATGGCACCTATGTTCAGCGCAATCATAAAACTTGCACATGTACAGTATGTACATGTATTGTGCTCCATCCTGATTTGACATGCCTTTGAATAAAATTCATCATTCTAAAACCATTGAGTAATTGATCACTCAATTGTGCTGAACATGTAGCACTAGTTACATAACCACTATTGATACCCTTTTTCATCACTTGAACATAAGGTGACCATATCTAAATCTTAAAAAGGCCATTTGCAGAGTTCAAGTTTCTCGGGATATGTCAGTGCAAATTCAAAGCTAACTTGAATGAGTTTTGTTTCCCTGACATCACTGCCTCTGAGCACAGAAAGTGCAGACAAAAACTTGCAAGTTGAGAATGTTTTGTAATACGTATACTTTTGCCTACCAGAACCAGTTCCAGCACATCATCCATCGAGCCTCCAAACGCAGCGGCCCACCGCAATACTACGTGCACCCTTGCGCATGATCATTGTGACCATGCCTATTCAGTGTCAACTCCTTCTGCAATTTCTTGCGCCAGTGCATGAATTTGGTTTCAGTTCAGCTTTTATGGGATTATCCTCTGATCAAGCAAAATCCATTAAAAACTCAATAGGTGTTTTCCAGGTCCAAGAAGTCCCAAGAGGACCCAAGAAAACACATGGGACAGTGTCACAATGGACGACTTGTCTCTCCCTTTTACGCACGGACGGTCGAGTTGTCTCAACAGTCAAGTGTCCGAAATTGAGTTTGCAAACAGTCAAGTTTTCTGGACCCCAAAAGTATCATCCCAATCGAACCCATGTTTTTCACAAACCAATTTTTTCACAATTCTAGCCAAATTTATCTAGAAATCATGCAAAGACTGTGCGACAACCAATAACATCGACTGATATCACGGCACAAGTCAGCTGATCGTGCAACGGACTTGCGTAAGCCCTGTAGCAAAACTGAATGTAAAGTCATTGGATTTTATGTGTACAAAGTCAGTGGGAGAAATTAAATCTTCAAAATTAAATTAAAACTCTAATTATGATGCCAAAGTGACGTCACACTTCTCCATTAATCGATGCTAATGGTCTTTGCTTGTACCAAGTTTTATTTTCTGAGGTGGCCAAATCTAGACCATTCTAGCTGTTTAAAAACATGTACAAAACATATGGGGAAAAATAAATACTAAAAATTCAATAAAAATCACTTGATGAGGTCATCATGACGTCATGCTTAGCGGCATATCTATGCAATAGGGTCTTTGCTTAAGGCAACTTTGATGAAGATTGACCCTTGCTAAGGGACTACACTGCCGTGGAGAAAACTGTGTACAAAGGCATGGGCACAAGAAGAAAAAGAAGAAGAAAAAAAACAAAAACAACTAGAGAGAAGTGTTTGTAAGCAAGTACAAACACAGAGCTGTTTCGGGACTGTCTTACCAACAAAATAAGTATTAGCAAATGTGATGGAAAAAAATGGCATGAAGAAACTTTGAGAGAGTAAAAATGACGAAATCAAGACCACATTTTATCCTGGCACTTGCTGCAAACAGAATGTTGCAGAGGGCACGGTTGATTTTATATGGGTTTGTATACATTTAAAGGAATATTTAGTGCCTCGAAAACAAGTACAATGTCACGAGGCTGAAATTAATATTGAAAAATTAATAATAAGTCATATGATGACATCATCAAGACGTCATACATTTGGACGTGTCTTTGCATAAGGGTCTTTGTTGGCTGTAACTTTGAAGTTGATCAAAGCTCTCAAACTTACCCAAATGTTGGCTTGAAAACGTGTACAAAGTCAAGGGGCTGAAATAAATATTGAAAAAACAAGAGTAAATCACAGGACGACGTCATCATGACGTCATTTAATTACAATAATTTCTGTATCAAGATCTTTGTTGGCTGTCACTTTGAAAACGATCAAACATCCGAAAGGGTTCAAAATTGTGCCTTGGAAACGTGTACAAAGTTAATGGGCAAAAAACCCATTTGGAGCAACATTGCTCTTTTAAGTTCGTGTCACATGATTTGCGCTTAAACTGAACAATTTTATGAAATATTACTTCATATTCAGACTCTTAGGCATATTACAAGTAAAACAACACATCGTAAAGTACACGATTTCTCCTTCGTTCTGATAGTAATCTTGCGCCAAAGTTAAAGACTACTTGTTCACTTTTATTAAGTAGAAAAANTCTTAGGCATATTTCAAACAAAATAACAGAGCGTAAAGTACCAAATTTCCCCTTTGTTCTTATAGTAATCTTGTGCTGAAGTTAAAGACTACTTGTTCACTTGTGTTAAGTAGAAAAACGTGTACAAAACCTATGGGGAAAAATTAAATATTCAAAAATGAATATAAAATAAGGTGATGATGTCATCCTGACGTCATCCCTTTGCAATAAATCTTGCATCAGGGTCTTCCTTGGCTATCACTTTGGGAATGATCAAAGACTGCAAAGTTACCAAAATTGTCGCTCAAAAACATGTACAAAGTCAATGGGCTAGAAACACGTGTGCAGGAAAACTGCTCCTTTAATTTCATGTCACGTGATTTTTTTCTAAACTGGGAAAAACTTATGAAATATTATCTAATATTTGCACACTTGGGTACATTTGCGATCGAACGGAAGGGAAAATTTAGTCTGATTTCTTCTTCGTTCTGGTAGTAATTCTCGGTCGAAGCTGAGGACTGCTCACGCATTATGCTGGACAAAGTGTGTACAAACCCTATGTTGTGCAACAACGCCATCCAAGGTTCAATATGGGACAGTTTCTTGACAATTGAAAGCCCAGGCAGGTGTGACTGTAATTCTGCAATAGCGCCCTCATAGCCTGATATAGGGCAGTCCGAAAACTGTGTGCAATCTGTGTACAAAGTCTATGGGGGAAAATTAATTCTTAAAAAATCAATAATAAATACATTGATGACGTCATCATTCTGAATTTTTTCTGGGACAATCTTTGGATGATCACACAACTATCCTCCAAGTTTGAAATTGTTCTGATTTTCCTAGGTGCCAAAGTGTAGGGGTAGAAGAACTTGGCTGAAGAAAAAAAAAAAAAAAAAGAAAGAAAAAAACAGAACGATTACAATACCTGGTTCGGCTGAACTGCCGAACCAGCTAAAAACGAACAAAAAGAATGCCTTTTTCGCAAAACTGCGAAAAAGCCAACAAGAGGTTATTTGTCTGTTTGCCACACAACAGAGAGCTTTTTCGCATTCTTTTGTACATTTGAACTAAGGCATCATCACATCAAGGTATTTTTTGTATATAACACCTCTCCTTCAAGTTCCGCAAAGTTTCAACCAGATAAAACATGTACTTCAGGAGATATAGGGCCTTAGTGAGTTGACATTTAATGTCACATGACTTGTCTCCTGGTGACGTTATCATCACATAAGGTCAACATTCCTTTAATCACTCCCTTTTCAAGATACCTGAAAGATTTGAACCCAATCGGACAGCCACGTTGGGAGATATAGGGCCTTAAAGAGTGCACCTTTAATGCCAGAGACTTGTCTCCTGATGACGTTAAAATCACACAAGGCAGGGTTCGAAATTCATTTTTTAGGGGCCTAGGCAATTTTGGCCTTGAAGAAGTCAAAATTTCCAGGGGCACCAAGGCCACTTAAAAGGGCACGGAGACCATTGTCAAAAATTGATAAGGGCCCAAAGGAAAATTTGTCAAAACACAATCTGTTCAACCTCTAAAATGCATTCTTTTGTTTTATTGTGGAAAAAGTTGACAAAAACCTAACACCAGGAATTGTTATACTCTATGAACAGGGCATAAGTTCCACATAACTGATCGTCAAATTAATTAAAAATTTTTCCTAACACTTAAAAATGTGTGTATATCCATTTTGTTGACTTTTAGACTTTCAAGTTACCAGCTGAATAATCTACACTGTATCCAAGAACCCTGCCATCCCCTTAGGCTTCCCACCCTGACATGAAAACAAGAGCAATAAGGGTTAAGGGTTAACAAGTTCTGCTGCCCTTTTACTTTTTTTTACCCTTTATTTTTGTTTGTTGCCAGCAATGCGGGCGGGAGATATATTTGGATGCCTGCATTGCCGGCGTGGCCGCATCTTCACCCGGCACAGATTTCGGGAAATCACGGTGCCGTCAACATTGCCAATCTTGGAGCTACACTCGGTGACACCACCACTTACCCATGCATAAAAAAATCCAATTTCTTGCATTTTGTAGCCGAGTTGCGAGCTCCTTTTGAAAGGAGCGTTGCTAACGTTCTTTACGAGGCATTGTTGCGTGTTGTACAAACTGACAGCGGGCCGGTAGCAATAGGAAAACTTCGATTCCACGTGGCTGGTCAGCGTCCCTTGAAGCACGTACGATTCCTGACGCGGATCAATGCGGAGTGCACTGGTGGTACATGTATATGCAACAATGCATTATGGGACACTCCAATTAGCTACACGTATCCATAAGGGTACGGGTTTGTGCTTGCAAATGTGCAGCAGATCAATGCGAAAGTGTGCAATAGCGGTATAAGCAGCATTGCTAGCACGCACGATGTTCACTGCTACATGAAGTTGAACAGTCAACGCTACCCCCTTTGGACAGTCCACGTGGCACACACGTGGCTTGGCCTGTAACGCAGGGGGTGCGCATAACTATAGTAACAGCTCGCTGCTTAAGAAATTTTGTGAATACGCGTTTGCGTGAGTGAAGGCAATGTGGCCGTATACCATGCGGGCTGTGCAAGCCCGATCGCTCGTGGTATGGTCTCGCCGACCGGTGCGGCCGGTGAGCGCTAGCGCTGGGCTGAATTTATTGTTAACTATTTTGACAACTCACTGGAAAGGGCACAATGGCCAAAGTGTGCATAGGGCACAGCAAAAGTGGCTGTGGACAATGCAATTTTCCGAGGGGCATCACGGCAAGTAAAAAGGTATTGACGGCACTGGCCGTCGTGGCCGTCGTGAATTTCGAACCCTGACAAGGTCAACAAACCTCTAAAGCACTCCCTTTTCATGATATCTGCAAGGTTTGAACCAAATTGGATATACATTTCAGGGGATACAGTACTTTAAATGAGGCACCATTTAATTAATGTCACATGAATCGTTTGCTGATTGTTTTGTCATCACGTAAGCTCAATTTCCATTTGTAAACCTTCCCTTTCCAACTACCTGCAAGGTTTCGACCCAATAAGACATGTACAATACAATATACAATACAAAACATTATACTTATCGTGAAGGAACAGATATGATATCTTAAAAATTTGTTTCTTTGGCATTCCATACAATGCGATCTGCTCTCGGGAGCACATGGTCGGCTTTTTGGCAAGGCCCGAGTATATGCCCTACATACTGTGCGCTGTCTATGTTGCAGGCAGATATTGGGCGTCCACACACACACAGTCGCATATGCACACCATGCTAATGGGATTTTCGACTTGGCAATTTATATTTTAGGGGTTTTTGTAGACAGTGTTTCACGTGTGTGAAAAATTACACCAATTATGCACTTCATGCAGCTGACTCAAATGTTTTAGCTGTCATCTCATGCACAATGCATGCTTATATCACTTACGGTTGACTTTTTACCGAATTTTGAAGAATAAAAGAAGTTTTTAACTGTAACTTCCGGTCTGATGACATCATCAGCCCCAAACTTCACACAGGTGTTGACTGTGTAAAGACGGTCCTCTACATCAATTTTAAGGCGATTCAGACAAACTTCACCACATTCTATTCTATTCAAAATTCATTTATTGGAATCTTCAACCTGTCGCTAGAGGGCGTTCGAAAATTAGGTGACGTCAGCAGTAGATGATTTGAAGAATACTACATCCCAACAGACTAACATCGTTCAAAACAACTTCATAGCTATTACCACTTTTAAACAATAAGACCACTTCTGGTTTCGACCGGAAGGAAGGGTCATGTGATATGACCCACACGAGATGAATTCAAGACCACATTTTATCCTGGCACTTGCTGCAAACAGAATGTTGCAGGACGCCATGGTTGATTTTATATAGATTTTTATATATTTAACAGAATATTTAAATATTCCAAATTTCATAATAAATAACTTGATGACGTCATCATGACATAACTATTTTATGTATTATCTTTGCTTTATGGTGAGTGCTTCCTGTAACTTTGATGACGATCAAACACTGCTTACCAAAATAGTGCCTCAAAAATGTGTACAAAGGCAATGGGCTGAAATAAATATTGAAAAATAAAGAATTCACTTGATGACATAATCATGACGTCACGTTTCTAGGATCATCTGTGCATAAGGGTTCTTCATTAGTATAAGTTTGATGAAGATCCAAAGTTGCAAAAGCACTAAAGTGACCGTCACAAAAACGTGTACAAAACAAATGAGCTTTTGAGCAGAAGAAGTACGGTGTAGAAGAAATTACAAAATCGTAAAAATCAGCTGATGACGTCATCATGTTGTCATTCAAATTTTCTTCTATAATACATCTTGCTTTGTATTTCTACAAAGATTTACTCAGATCAGACGTATGGTTCTGGAGTTATGAGCTTCCGGAGAATTCAATTTTGAGGGCTTGTCACATGACAAGAGATAACGTCATTATGACGACTATATTCAAGGACCATCCTTGGGTGGTTTTCTGCTGATGTGCTAAGTTTGAAGTCAATCACATTTAGCAAAGTGCCAAAGTTGGTGGGTACAAAAATTGGTGCAAGAAAAATCATGGACTAACGGTTATTGTGAAAAGTAAGATTTCTGCATTAGTTGTGGTGAAACTTCTGACTGGGTTGTTCAATTTTTTCAAACAAAGTTTAGTGACCAAGAGCATGTCTTTCTTAATCCAACCAATACATGCTTTTGTATTTTGAAAAGGTTTCTGGTGCAAAAAAATGCATTTTGCTGACGCAGGTCGTGTTTTTGCTAGGTCTAAACTACCCCATTCCCAAATCCGGTACAAGGCGTATTGATGCGTACAAAGGGGTATTGCACAATCACACATTTTTAACCCTCTCAACCCCCAAATTTCCTTTAAAAAACCACGCAGCTTGTCTGTGGCACGGTTTATTGATATCCCTAAGGCAAAACAAAGAACGTACAAGGCGACTTTGTTCGTGATCGGGTGAAAGTGTTCTATAGTTCACAATTGCATCAACAGAACAAAAAGAAAGGCTTTTCCTTTGCTTTGCGGAAAAGCAAAAAAAAAGTCTTTTTTGCAGAGTTACAAAAAAGCAAAAAAAAAAAAAAGAACAAAAAGAATAACTTTTTTCTCAACTTGTCAAAAAGCCGAAAAAAAAACCCAAACAAACAAACAGAATGCCTTTTTCGCAAAATTGTGTCGAGATAACCGGATACAAGGCATTTATTCCGAAATCACGGTACATACATCTGCCAATACATGTAAACGTACTTCACATACATGACAACATGTGGATACATGCACATGTACCTGTACATGTGCACATATGCGGTGCACATGTCGAGCATCCATCCAAGTGGGTTAATTTAAAAGCTTATCAGAGAGTTCGGTGTTCAGTGCTTGTCTCCAACCTCCACCATAGCCAGCTTTGACTTCGCCTGTCACATTGTATTTTGCTCAAAACCGAGAAACATACTGAATTGCAATTTTAATGCTGTCTTTCTCAAGTAAGTAAACTGAATATTCCTGAGAATTGAAGAACTTTTTCTCAGACTGATTTTCCTCCACTTTCCATATTCAGAGATGCGCATGTTTGAAACCACAGAGAACAAAACTTCCTGATGTTTACATGTACATGCACAAATACTACTTAATGAAGAAAGCTTGCAAAACTATTTCCCAACTACAAGAGAAAATCTGTGAACATCTTTTCCCACTTGTGAGAAAAAGTGCGAAAATTTTTTCCCATTTGTGGGGAAAAAGCGTGAAAATCTTTTCCCACTTGGGGGGAAAATCTGTGAAAATATTTTCCCACTTAGGGGGAAAATCTGTGAAAATATTTTCCCACTTTTGGTGCACTTTTCACAATTTGTGAAAGGAAAAGGAATTCCCTGGGAAGAGAAAAACACCCTTTGTCTTTGCTTGAATACCCTGGGTAATCTCTGTGGAGCGGTGCTCGAGACCGTGGACAGGGCTTATGCAACGCGTTTTGTGTGGGCCCAGAGTGTGATGAATACAGGCCACTGACATGGTTTTCCCCCCCATTGTTTACGGCCCTGCTGGGCTGGGAACACGTGGGCAGCACACCAGCACCACGCACTTGGGGTATAGACGGGCCTTTGTTCAGTGTAATTAGTTATTTGTTTCATCGAAAAGCAACGTTTTCTGTAGCACTGGGTATATATTTGCTTGGCCGCTTCCCGGCCCTTCAGTTGCATTACACGATGTCTTCCAGTGACGAGGAAACTTTGACCCCGACTAGTGGTTCAGATTTCATTTCGGAATCTGAACATAGTTCAGAAAATGAAACTAGTGACAGCGATTCTAACTGGCAACCACCATTAGCGAGGCCTGCCAAGAAGGTCAAGACTTCATCCATTCAATGGATGACTGATGACAACTTCCCCCATCGACACGGCTTTCAAGGCACAGCGGGTATTCAAGTACAACAACTGGACAAGAACAGAACTTCTCTCTAAATCTTTGAGCAGTTTTTCACCCCAGAGCTGACATTGCACATTGCCAATGAGACCAACCGCTATGCCGCTAAACACCCCAAAAGTCAACCAGAAGCAAGTCCAAGTCACATGCGAAGCTGGTTCGACACAACACCAGACGAGATGTCAGTGTTCCTGTCCATGATGATAGTCATGGGACTGACTCCGAAATGTGACTTTAAGTCTTACTGGACGAGAGACTCAATACTTGAGACTCCCTTTTTTCCTGAAACCATGCCCGGCGACAGATTTATGGACTTGCTGGCCTATATGAATTTCGTCGATAACAGCCGTGCAGATGCGACTGATCGACTCTATAAGCTCCCCCGGTTATAGACGAACTGACCGAGAAGTTCAAGTCCGTCTACATTCCATCCAGCAAGATTACTACCGATGAGTCCCTTTGGAAATTCAAAGGGAGACTGAAGTTCAAGCAATACAACCCCAAGAAGTGTGCAAGGTTTAGCATCAAGGTGTATCGAGTCTGCCAGAGCACCGGTTTTGCCGCTGGATACACCTGGAACTTCAAGATTTACACCGGTCAAGACCAGACTGCTGGACTGGCAAGTATGAAAATCGTACTTGACTCGAACGCCGATCTTCTTGGCAAAGGGTACACCATTTTCCTGGACAACTGGTTCAGCAGCCCAAATCTGTACCTGAAATTACACGACCAGAAGATGAACGTCGTCGGGACGGGCATTGAGCCACGGTGCCCGCTAGAAGCAAGCATAGACCGTGTGAACTTAGCGGGCGCTGCACTCTCCACTGTGACAGAGCTTCCTTGGGTAGTTGGTGTTGTCGCGTGGGCAAGGCAAGTGCTGGGTACCTGGTATTTTGTTGAACGGAATCCAAATACACCAGCAGGGTTCATGACTACACAGAGCCAGGAAGTGTGCAGTGTGTGACCCAGCAAACGTGGCAGATAGGCCTGGTGGCCAATCTAGGCGTATGCGGTTGCCGTTAGCAAAATTGGAAAAATAAACCCAGCAGCCAGGTAGGTTGCGATAAAAACATCCTGGCATGAAGGGTTAAGTTTTCAAAAATAACTAAAAATTCCATCATGACAGCTGAAGTGTAGAAATGCCAATCAAATGATAGAGTAAATACTGGTGTTCATTTTTTAGGTGTTTGGCTTGTTTGATTGTTCAGACGCGACCCACCAATGATTAGAACACCCTATCACTCCTCCTGTATGCTATTTGCAAGGGCTCTGTGCAGAGTGGAGGCTTTGTGCATGCCTTGTGTACAGAGCACGGTGAAGCTTCAATTTTGCATTGTTCCAACAAGGTCGCTGTGGCCCCACGCTTCATCGCGTAAATACCCAAGGCCTGCAATGATGCTTACCCATGCTTTGGTTTAACATTATATACATGTCTTAAGCTTTGGAACTTCCAGCTAAAGTCTGTGTGGGGCAGTGGTGACATCACATACATGTAAGCACTCGGTCTAGTTGTTGATATGCAGGACTGCAGTTTAAGCATTTTATTTGCTTTTTATTATCCGCGTGCAGACTCATTGTAAATGAGTCTACCCATACGAAAAATGTGTTGCATGTAATTAACTCATTATTTTGTGTATTTCCTCTTGACAGCGAGAGAAGCATATACAGAAATTGTATTACAGTTTTCTTAGTGGATACGGAATTTATTTGAAAATAAAATTAATGTCTTTCGCAAAAATGACACCTTGCAGACATCATTATTGGTCACGTGACATCATCATTTATGTGTGAAATTTAAGCACCTACATGTATATCTCATTAACAGTAGGTCCAATCGGGATGACACTTTGTTTGTGGGTTACCATTATGTGTTTAAGAAGAAAATATAGGTGACATCATGATTTTATCATTTGTTTTTTAATTCTTTTAAACATTCTTTTGAACTAATTTATTGGTTTCATAAGTATTGGCACTTCGGGGCTGCACTGCCGGGTACTCAACTTAAAGGCTAGCATACACCCATGAAAACATAAGGGCAGGCTCTACACTGAAGCAAAACAGAACAGTAAAGTAATGTAACAATTTAGGCTTTCTATGAATTAAATTTGTCAACCTGAACTGTTTTTCATTAGAGGTTTCAGGAAGCAATCCCGATTGATTTCTACAGACAATTGAACTCAGGGAATTGACTCGTTCAGACGTGGGTTGCCTTTAACCATTAAATAACAAAGTTCTGCTTTTCATCATTCACCTCACATTCTTTTCCACTATCATAATTGTCACCGCTAGCTAATGGTCAGTCTGGTTCTGCAATGATGACCCCCAGATCCGAACATAAATCAAGAACTGAATGAATGAAAAGAGACCAATGAATTCTTTTTAAATTTGTGTATTTACGCTCTATTTACACATCTATTTACAAATTTACAGAGGAGACATGAATCTGAGAAATATGCCTATTTACAAACTCACTCAG
>NW_019091464.1:0-10909 GCF_001949145.1 Acanthaster planci
CCCCCACCTGTTTTTTTTCTTTTATTTCGTGAGCACAAAACTCTCAAGGCAGTTTTCTGGGTTGAATACACGGATCACTTTTTATTCTTAAATTTAATTTCTTAATGTTCGACAATAAAACCGATTTCAACCGTGTTAGCGTCAATTTCTGCCTAGTGATCTCAATCGAAAAAACAGCGACGTATCTCTATGTGAATTTTTATTATTGACGGTGCAAGAGAAACATATCAAGGGGCGGCACAGTCTGGCAACACTCACCTCCTTATTTCATTGATTGAAAAACATTTAGTACAATTTCGCTTGCTTTCAACTGCAGAATCACTTGATATTTTCAAACAGAAATCCATGTCCCACTTGTATTGGATTAATCGTCTTGCGTCACGCCAACAGATCTGCTCCCCCGATACAAGCACAAAACTGGTCAAACAAAAGTAAAACAAACAATCCCTATAGTTCTTTGAATTTCAACAGCAGAAAATGAAAAAGAATCCACTGGATATCGAATCAGTAATGATTTTGGTTTTGCCCTAATCACGTCCCAAAAGCTGTATACAGCCTCTGCATCACGGCACACTCCATTCAGTTTGGTTTTTATTTCCAGGTAACCCACGTTACATTTAATTTTGGCGAGACCGAAACTTTAAGTTGTCATTTATATCTAGAGCCTCACTGGCCTTCAAATTTATATCCGTATTCGAGTTACAAAAAGGGACAAGGGAAAAAAGTCACCCAAGTTACTTGGTCAAGAATATGTCTCTTTTCGAACTCAGATAGAACACCACCCAAATTTACCTGCCATTTCTCAAAACTTAAAGGAATCTACATTTAAGATCCTATCTGTGATCACTCCTTTTAGTTCTACACCAGGCAGGGTTTTAATCTCAAGGTTTATTGAATCTGCTCGTGTGCCTTGCAATCAGAACATCTTTCTCTGGAAACGTGTATTTCTCTGCCATAGTGGGGGAGGGGGGTTAAGACTGAGCAGCAGTGTTGGGTACAACAAAACAGCATCGTCGGATAGCCTCTGTAAACAGAGACCTGACATACCCTGAGGAGAACAAACAATACAGTGATTTTGAATATGGAAATTGTTAATTACAACAGCTTTTCTTTGGAATTTTCAAACAGTGTCCTTTGTTTGCCTACATGTATATGTATTTACATGGGCTTTTTAAGCCCTTACTTAGGCACACTTTACGGGGAAAAAATAAAAAGCTGTATTTGCTGAAATCTGTTGAAAGATAAATTTTTAAATCTCCAGTCTTACTTATCTAAATTCTTTTTCAAAAGCAAGGAATATGTCCTGTTGAGAGCATACATGTACTTCCGGAAAAAGGAGATTTGAGGGGAAATTTTACAATCTACAAACCATGGGTTTTGTGAAATAAACTTGACAAATTAAAAAAGCAAGACCCCTACCAAAGGAAGCTGCTTCTTTGATTGGTTTCACCGTAGCTTCCCCCGGCTTAAACTTTGGCTTGTTGAGGTGAAACATCTGAGTGCCCTTGGATGTGGTAGCATGGCTTCTGTCCCTTCTCGTTGTAGTGATGGCCAGCAATGTGAAGCGTAACAAATACAACAAGTGTATGATTTTCAACAAAAGGAAAAACTTATAGAAGTAAACTCGGAATGGCCATATTGAAAGTAATTAAAGGGATGGCAAAAGATAGGCCCAGCTGGATAAATTTCCAGGAGAGGCAGAATGCTCAAAAACATTCAGACTAAATAAATAACATAAGAGTCAATTTCAAAGCCGAAGTAACACCTTAATTCTACTCACCTGCAAGTCATACCATCATATGAGTAGGCCTTCATCTTGGGAGCAAATTGGTTTATGAGGCATTGGAAGCTCTCCAGGGAGGACGTCTGCGCTGCGGAAGACATTTTCCGAAAGTCTTTCAGCAATGAGGTACTCTCCAGGATTTGGTACAGCTGGGTGGTTTCCTCTGTCCCTATAAAGCCACGAACCTGATTTGTTAATATCATTTTGTTTAAATTAATCTTCATGATTCCTATATTAAAGAACCATAAGGGAAAGCCTGAAAGCAAATTCTTTTTTAATACCTGGCTTCAACCATTTCTTCTTTCGCCTCCCAAGTCGGCCATGGTCACACTTAGTATACAGAGCAGAGTGCCTTCGGTGTACTCCAACGATGTGGTTACATAAAGAGGCCCACTTGGCCTCCCGGAGATCTTCTCTGCATCAGTGGTGGAAGAGGCACACCAATAGACATGATTGTTTATGGACCTCTTCCATTCGGCCACACCCTCAAACCCTTTCCTCTTTGCAAACTTATCGACCATCTTCTTGATCCCTTAATGAAAAATACAAATAAATGATACAAATTAAACTTCAGCGTGTTAAGGCCTACGTTTTGTTTGCCGAGTGAAATCACTTTTTTGCAAAAAGGAAAGTAACTGTTCCATTAGACAATTATATCTAAGATAATGCAAAGATACTTTGGGCCTTTCAAATAATTTCTTGCCGTAACTATTTCCTATGTATTTCTCAAGAAATTAGTTGAAATTCTGTAGTCTCGACAAATGAAATTAGTTGAAATTCTGTAGTCTCGACAAATGGTTTTGAAGGTCATAAAAACAAATATTTATTTTAACTTTAAATCTATATCTTCAACTACCGGTACCTTTTGCTATATGCCAGACGTCATACATGTGTAGAATTGTTGGCTCCTGTTCCTGCACATATTTGGCCAAAGACCAATGACGGTCAGTGACGAGCTTGCAGACAGTGAGGTCAGCTTCACGTAGGCTTGCCATTGTCCTTTTGAAGCCCTCCAGCTCCATGTGGTAGCTACTCTTGACTTCTTTGCACTAACAAATGAATACACAACAAATACATGTACTAAATGTTAGTAACAGTCAATCTGAGGCTATCAATCAAGACGCAGCGGCAGCAGCAAATTGAAATAATCAACTTTCAAATTGACTGTGTATACAGAATAAAGTTAATGAAATGAATTCATCCTTTTGCTTGTACAAATTGTCGAGAACCATTTATCGAAAACCATCGCATGTACATCAACTCTACCTTTCTTTAGAAACAAAGCTCACCCGTACAAGCTGAATATCAACAATCTTGTTGGCGTTGAGTTCTATTGCAGTGTAGCTCCCATATTTAGCGGAGTGGCCTGGACTATCTGCCCGTCCATCCCCGCCGATGACTAGCGCTTGATTATCAGCTTTCAGACGAAGCTTTACTTCGGTGATGTGTTGTGTCCACACCGCTTCAACTGATGGCAAGAGGTGTCTCTTCTGGTGGGAGAAAAAGTGCACAGCAAAATACAAGCTGCCCCCATACTGGTCAACATGCGGAGAACCTTTGATGGGCTGGCACCAGCAAACAGGACAGCTGCAGAGAGAAGCAGATTTCCTGCAGGTGTTGCACCCAGCCATGGCTGGGAACTCCAGGTCGTCTCCTTGGACTTGCAGGCCCCTCATCGCTGAAAAACAGAAACGAAAGTCCCCACAGTTCGTTTAATCAGACTGATCTTCCGTGAACCGCACTTGAAACACTTCCTGAAAAGTTTGAAGAGCTCCCCTCGAACACAGTGTACTTTGGATGATCTTGAGGAAGAACATCCGGTGATGTTGGAACGGTCCGTGGACTTCTCCCCCTTCTTTTTACAAAAGATCAATGGCATTTGGGTAAACCAAGGTGATACCACGGTAAGTGCAGGAATGAAAAGTAGTTTCTACTCTGTGATGAGAGAAGATTAATTTTAAATTTAAAAAACATTTCGCTTTGTTTCTGTTGTAACCTTATAAAATCAATTCTCATTTCATATACTGCATCTATCGTACTTACTTTTTGAATGACCGAGTGCGACAAGGTTCTGAAGATGATGATGAGGATGGTTCATAGTCGGAGGAATCATCACGCTCTTGTTCCTCTTCTAACTCTTCCTCTTCTAATTCTTCAACTTCATTGTCTTGTACCTTCTCGACCTCTCCCTCAATAAGCAGCTTGCATTGTATTCCAGTTTCGCTGACTTCTGGAACAGCTTGTCTTCCGGCATCGGTATCTATCGGAAAAATTGTATAAATTTGTTGTTTATCATGAACTATGACGAGAACAAGAAAACAGAATAAGAAGAAAAAATGTCATTTATAAATTAATATGATAACAAAAATAGACATTTCAAATGCATTTTGATACTGACGTATATCACAAGAAAGAATTTTCACTGGATCAGTCTGACAAGCAGCATCCACATTCTGTACATGTAAAAGAATAAAATGAAAGTTATTTTTAAAATATTTCCAGAGAGAAAAATTGAAAAAACAATATCCATTTGTTCCTCTTGAATGTTCAACAATAGTTGAAGGGAGCAAGTGATTGTGATGGACTTACCGACACAACTGGAATCACGCTACTAGCACTCACAGTACACTCTGGGTCTGGCACACTTTCTATGCACAAGGTTCTATATCCAACCTTTCCGACCTGGTTGCTCTCTCTTCTGGCTTGTTTCCGTGGAAGCACATCCTCCATAACCTGATAGCAGTTTCCAATGAAAGAAAACAAATTTAATGAAATTAATCCTTGTTAAAATGAATAGGAGAATTAGTTCAGTAAAACAACAGTGTAAATTTTAAACCACCACAGTTGTGCTTATATAGTGAAAAATATATTGAAAGGCAGAAGAAACAAAATCAGGTGCGGAAACCTTACGGCTAATTATATTGTTGCTTCTCAGCTTCTTGACACACACATGAATGTCACGATCAGTAAGGCTTATGCTGATTGAAAAAGAACTGCACCTTGCATATTAGTGAGTGACCAGATTAATGTTAACAAGAAAGTGTTAATCGATTTCAACCCTGCCCCGTCATTAGCCTATCAAGATGTACAAATATCAAAGTAGGCTTTTATTTCTGTACAGTGTTTCTAGCTTTAAGATCAACAGAATAAACAACCAAAATTGAATTTGGGGCAGTCGCCAGCATCGACAGTGCGAATAGTTGTCCTTCGTGAAGTACGTGTGTACATGTACAACTACAAGACATGATGTACATGTACATGTATCCGTGTACACGTACGTGTAAGATTTGTAGCTCTACGGAGTAAGCCCACGATGTCGTTCAATATACGTGTACACGCACGCACCCACCCGGTAGCCACGTGTACGCACCCACCCCCGTACACGCTTATATACTGTACATGAAGTGTACGTTGCATAACGAAACGTGTACAAAACGATTACATGCACCATGCGATTATGAAACAAACGTGAATGCATGGCGAGTGAGAAACGATAAAACGTGCTCGGAGTCGCTCGTGTTTTGCAAAAGCACCCTTCCTCTTCTCTTCCAGTACCGGCTCGCTTTTCTTGCTTGTTAGAAACATTGTGGGTACAGCATCGGGACGAAGCATTGCCTTGAACTTAATCCCGAACTGATGTTGTTGATCGTTGGCGTTTCGATCAAAACAAGAAGGCTCAAAGTGTGCGGAGCAGATCACCGAGTGCTCGGTTGGTTCGACCACTTGGCTCGGGTCAGCTTCACTTTCGCCGTCCAAATTCGTCGAAATTTTGGGTCAGATGGAAAACGATGCAGACTAAAACCAACTTTGGTAGTGTTGCTGCAACCAGCAACAATACAGGTCGGTGGCATTCTGATAAAAACTACTTTATTTTCGTGAAGGAGTGCGGCGAAATTCTCAAGAAACTTTACAAGGAGTGCGTGTGACGCTGCCGATCAAACTGCCACGCATAACCTGGAAAGTGTGCCGATATCCAGGGTTTACGTCACACATTCTTATGTTTATGAGGAGATAGGCGGGGCGTGTTCGTCACCCCTCGAACATGTTATTATTTTTTTTATTGATATCAAGGCGGTGCAACCGAGGTAAAATGAGCAAAAAATTGTTCAGGTAGAAACACTTTATCAATTGAAATAATAAAAAAAATTACATAGACCCTTTAAAGCCGTGCATTTCCGACACAATCGAGCGCCAAGCTCCGGAGCGGTTCCCCGGGCGAACCCGACACTAGGGCGGTGGCGCGGTTGCTGCGGCGCGGTGAATTGCCATCTTTGGAAAACCTCGTCCAAGAGGTTCGAATGTCCGGTGTTCCATGCAGCCGAGCAGACCGGGGGTCTCCAGCCTGCCGTCCATCGGCTCGCTGGCCCACCCAAGGCCTCTGAGAGGACTTTGCCCTGGGACCAGTTGGGCCCAAAACGTGCGTATTTCAATGAGAGCATTTTGGCCCTCAAACCCCCTGGTTTGCCTATTTATAGGGGGGAGGGTGGTCTCGAGCTCAGCTCCAGCTGCCAGAAATTAGTACAGCCATATATTGTCCATATAATACGGCCATTCCTACACAGTGGAGCCCAAGGCTCAGGAGCGATTCCCCCTCGGGTCTGGACGCGGCCGGTCGACCCTCATGAACAGGAGAGGGTCGGCCGGCCCGCCAGGCCTTCCCCCGAGGTGTCCAGAAGGCCGCTCCCGGGCCCCAGTTCGGCCGGACCCCGGGCTGGGAGGTGCCGTGGTGCGTGGCTGCAACCCTGCAGGAGGGGCTGGAGCGGCAGCACGGCCCGCTGCGGACGAGCAACCGGGAGAGAGAGAGAAAGAGAGGGGGGCATGGCCCCTCGAATAGCGGCGGACTCTCCGCTGCCCCCGTTTAGCCCCCTCCGCCGAGTCCCGGCAGCCCAAGGCGCACCGACGTCGGCGGCATCCCAGGCCAGGAGAGCAGGCAGCGGCCCCCCGCAGCCGGAGCCGCGTGCGACCCTGCAGCACGCCCGCCGAGCAGGCGGCGGGCGGCGCCCCGCAGTCGCGCCGGGTCGCGGCTCCGGCGGCGGCAGGCAGGATCCCCGACCGGGGATCTCCCTTGTTTTGTAGCGCAGCCCAAAGGCGGGTGGTAAACTCCATCCAAGGCTAAAAACCGGCACTAGACCGATAGAGCACATGTACTGTGATGGAAAGTTGAAAAGCACTCCGAAGAGAGAGTTCAAGAGTACGTGAAGCGGTCGAGAAGCAAACGGGAGGGCCGCGCAGATCGGGCCCGGGAGATTCAGCGCGGCCGGCGGGGTGCCCGCCGCGGCCCCGCACCCCACTAGCCATGGGGCGGGGCCCAGGGGAGCCTCCGAGGCCCGGCCGCGTGCACTTCTCCCGGGCGCGGCGCCCACGACCGGCTGGGCATCCGGGTCGGCATAGGCCGGCCGGTTGGGGTTCCTCCGGCCACCCCGGTTCCCCGACGGGGGGAGGCCGGTCGGAGAGCCTAGAGACCGGCCGTGGTCGCGCCGGCCGCAATGCCGAGGAAGGGACGACGGGCTGCAACCGCCCGCGCGCCGCCGCCTCCCCGCGGCAGCCGCTGGGCTGGGCCTCCCGGCCCTCCGGAGGGCCCGGTTCGCCGCGACCGTCCCCGATGGCGGCTGGCCGGTGGTCCCCGGCCGGGTCCGTGTCGGCCGTGCCGAGGCGCCCCGGGTCCGCGGGCGATTGTCGCGAGTCCTGCCGACCCGTCTTGAAACACGGACCAAGGAGTCTATCGGGCCCACGAGTCCGGGGGCCGCCAGGCGAAGCCCCGAGGTGCACCGAGAGTGTAGGCCGGCCAGGGCCCGGCCGGGGCGGGATCCGGCCACCCCGCTGCCAGCCCCCCGCGGCTGCGGCGGAGGAAGAGTGGGCACGCTAGGACCCAAAGATGGTGAACTATGCCCGAGCAGGACGAAGCCAGAGCAAACTCTGGTGGAGGTCCGCAGTGATTCTAACTTGCAAATCGATCGTCCGACTTGGGTATAGGGGCGAAAGACTAATCGAACCGTCTAGTAGCTGGTTCCCTCCGATAGCTGGCGCCCGGGAAAGAGAGAGAGAGAGAGCAGTTGCAACCGGTAAAGCGAATGATTAGAGGCCTTGGGGCCGAAACGACCTCAACCTATTCTCAAACTTTAAATTGGTGCGGGGCCCGACCCGCCGGCTCGGGGCCGGGCCCTCAATGCACGGGCGCCCAGTGGGCCATTCTTAGTAAACAGGACCGGCGCTGCGGGATGAACCGAGCTCCGGGTTGGGGCGCTGCATTGCGGCCGACGCTCATCAGAGCCCAGAAAAGGCGTTGGTTGATACGGACAGAAGGACGGTGGCCATGGAAGTCGGAATCCGCCAAGGAGTGTGTAACAACTCACATGCCGAGTCAACTAGCCCTGAAAACGAATGGCGCTGAACGTGCCGACCACACCCGGCCGTTGGGGCAGAGAGCGAGTGGGACCGCCGCCCGGGTAGTACACCCCGACGAGTAGGAGGGCCGCCGCGGTGCACGTCGAAGTGCCGGCCGTGAGGCCACTTGGAGCCGCCGCGGGCGCAGATCTTGGGGGTAGTAGCAAATATTCGACTGAGATCCTCGAGGGCCGAGTGGCGGAAAAGGCTTCCACGTGAACAGCAGTTGTACATAGGTCAGTCGATTCTAAGCCCCAGGGAAGTTCCACTCCGAGCGGGGCCGGGGCCTCGCCCCCGTACGAAAGGGAATCGGGTCAATATTACCGAACCCGCAGGTGGAGCCCTCCGAGCTCCGAAGCAAGCGAGCCCGCAGACGCCGGCAGGGGCCCCATGAAGAGTTTTCTTTTCTTGCTAAGGGGCGGGATCCCTGGAATCGGCTTGTCCAGAGCTAGGGGCTGCGGCCCCGTAGAGCGACGCGTCTACGCCAGCGTCCGGCGAGCTTCGGCCGGCCCTTGAAAATGCGGGGTCGTACCCATAGCCGCAGCCGGTCTCCAAGGTGAACAGCCTCTGGTCGACAGAACAATGTAGGTAAGGGAAGTCGGCAAGCCGGATCCGTAACTTCGGTTTTCGGAACTCGAGGAAATGATTAAGAGGAACTGACGGGGGCATTCGTATTGCGGTGTGAGAGGTGAAATTCTTGGATCGCCGCAAGACGACCGACTGCGAAAGCATTTGCCAAGAAGGTTTTCATTAATCAGGAACGAAAGTTAGAGGTTTGAAGGCGATCAGATACCGCCCTACTGGGGCGGTACATCTGTCAAAGGGTAACACAGGTGTCCTAAGGAGAACCCAGCGAGAACGGAAAGCTCGCGCGGAGCCAAAGGGCAAAGGCTCGTTTGATTTTGATTTTCAGTATCAATACGGACAGTGAAAGCGTGGCCTATCGATCCTTTTGAGCTTCGGAGTTTGAAGCAAGAGGTGTCAGAAAATTACAACAGGGATAACTGGCTTGTGGCAGCCAAGCGTTCATACCGACGTTGCTTTTTTGATCTGCTGAAACTAAACCTTTCGATCCGAGGGATTTGCCCGCGCCGAAGACGGGCCGATCCTGGCGGGCCGGGTCGGAGGACGGGCGGCAGCGGCGGGAGGCGGCTGCCGGGAGAGTGGCGGCGCCACTTGTGTGGCGGCAGCGAGGCGGGGGCGGCGGGTTGGGTTGTGGAGGGCCGGCCGGCAAGCGGCCTTCAGGCGGGCCGGACCCAGAGGAGGGGGAGACCGGGGAGGACCGGCGGCTGAGGAGGAGCGGGTGCAGCCGGAGGAGGGCCCGCCGGGAATGACGGCGGAGTGAACCGGCGCTCTCCCGGCGGCCCGGGATGAGCTGCTGGGCCGCGAGTCTGAGGGGGCCGCCCCAAACTGACCTGAAATCCAGGGTGGGCAGTATACCCCGCAGGAGGGCTCTGGGGGAGTAGCGTCGGGGTGGCGAGTTGCCAAGTCGGTCCTAATGCCTTCGTGCGACGGGCCGTCGGGCGGGGAGGGACCGGGGCCGGGGACAGAGTCTCGCAGCGGGCGGCGCCGGTACCGCCGTGGGTGTGGGCTTCGTGGCCCGCGACAGGTCGGATCTCCAGTTTCGACCCGACTCGGGCGCAAAAACCGACTCGTCCCTACCTGCGAACGCGTCGGCGAGGCACCCCGGCTCTCGAGAGCGTCTCTCGTCGGGAACTGTTGGGTCCAAAACGTACGTATTTCAATGAGAGTATTTTGGACCTTAACCCCCACTCCCTGCTTTGCCTATTTATAGGGGGAAAATGGTCTCGAGCTTAGCTCAGGCTACCAGAAATCAGTACAGCCATATATTGTCCATACAATACGGCAATTCCTACATGGTCGAGCCCAAGCCTCCGGGGCGATTCCCCCTGGGTTCTGGACAAGCCCCGCTCCGGAGCGGCTCAAGGAAAGTGGCTGCTCGCCGCCCCGCCGGGAGGCCTTCCAGGCGCTCGGTCAACGGCGTTTTCGGCGCGGCCGGCCGACCCCTCCAGCCTAGGAGAGCGTCGGCCGGCCGGTGCATGGCCGTTCTTAGTTGGTGGAGCGATTTGTCTGATTAATTCCGATAATGAACGAGACTCTGGCTTGCTAAATAGTCGCACCGGCCGCCCCGCCAGGCGCTGACTTCTTACAGGGACAAGTGGCGTTCAACCACGCGAGATTGAGCAATAACAGATCTGTAATGCCCTTAGATGTTCGAGGCCGCACGTGCGCTGCACTGAAGGGATCAGCAGGTAGCCGCCCTTCGCCGGAAGGTCTGGGCAATCCGTTGAACCGCATTCGTGCTTGGGATAGGGAGTTGCAATTGTCTCCCTTGAACGAGGAATTCCCAGTAAGCGCGAGTCATCAGCTCGCGTTGATTACGTCCCTGCCCTGTGTACACACCGCCCGTCGCTACTACCGATTGAATGGCTTAGTGAGATCCTCGGACGGGCCACGGGGGGCCCCGGCGCCTCGCTCGTACGCCCGGAAGACGATCGAACTTGAGGATTTAGAGGAAGTAAAAGTCGTAACAAGGTCTCCGCAGGAGAACCTGCGGAAGGATCATCACCGAGCAGAGAGAGCGTGCCCGGCCGGCCCCCTTCCGTCCGCCGAGGCGGGGAGGGCCAGCC
The DNA here is from genome assembly GCF_001949145.1 of Acanthaster planci. Next base: position 10,819 of record NW_019091464.1, read on the forward strand.
ACCGTGCTGTCTTCCGGGTGTAGGCGGGAGTGGCCCCCGACGGGGTGCGCCCGAGCCCGCACTGAGTGGGCGCAGGACTCCCCGCGCTAGT
>NW_019091464.1:17385-28855 GCF_001949145.1 Acanthaster planci
ACCACATAACTTTTAGATTTTGCCCTCAGTTTTTTTTTTATTTCGTGAGCGCAAAACTCTCAAGGCAACTTTCTGGGTTGAATACTTGGAAATTTTTTATTAATAATCTTAATTTCTTAAATGTTTATTATTTACGGTGCAAGAGAAACAGATCAAGGGGCGGCACAGTTTGGCAACACTCGCCTCCTTATTTCATTGATGGAAAAACATTTAGTACAATTTCGTTTGCTTTTAACTGCAGAATCATTTAATATTTTCAAACAGAAATCCTCACAAAAGACATGCATGTCCCAATTGTATTGGATTAATCTTCTTGCGTCACGCCAACAGATCTGCTCCCCCAAATACAAGCACAAAACTGGTCGAACAAAAGCAAAACAAACGAACAATCCCTATAGTTCCTTGAATTTCAACAACAGAAAATGACGGAGAATCCACTGGATGTCAAATCAGTAATGATTTTGGTTTTACCCTAATCACGTCCCGAAAGCTGTATACAGCCTCTGTATCACAGCGCACTCCATTCAGTTTTGTTTTTATCTCCACGTAACCCACGTAACATTTAATTTTGGCAAGACCGAAACTTCATGTTGTCATTCATATCTAGAGCCTCACTGGCCCTAAATTTTATATCAGTATATTCGAGTTACAAAAAGGGACAAAGGAAAAAAGTCACCCAAGTTACTTGGTCAAGAATATGTCTCTTTTCAAACTCAAATAGAACAACACCAAAATTTACCTGCCATTTTTTCAAAAGTTAAGAAAATATCAAAATGCAAGTATTGACAATTCCGTATTTCCACAAGTGCTGTGCATGAAAACGGTATGATGGAACACCGTGTTTGGAGTTACGATGAACTCCTGCAAAAACAATTGTGATTGTACACACACAACAAAGTTGGCGTATATCTTCTTTTTTCTTTAACTCGTGTACAATTTGTCTAAAATGTACCTTTTTATTCAACCGCCGGCCTTGAGAATCAAAACTTTGACTTAACACTGGCTTGTACACAGACTGACGTATGTGAAATGGCATAAATAATGAGGCGATCTTGTGATTAATAAATAAAATGTAACTTGGATAAAGATGCAAGATGACTTGTCAAAGAAGATATTAGGTTTGGACCATCTGAATTTCCAACTTTTTATTTCAATGACAGCTACAGTTAAATTGTCTTCATGTAAACCCTCGCACCAGTGTCTACAAATGCTCCTCGTTCCTCAGAACGTTTTTTTCCCGGGGGAATTTCTTAGGATCACTATAAATAGGCCCCTAAGAGGAAAATTCAAAGCGATAAGAAGCCAAGTGTTTCCGTTTTAAAATCGTGTAAGTCATAAATACCACCTCTTGACATTAAAATGGAACGAAGGTGCTTCCACCATTTCCTATGCAGAGGAAGCACTGCACGTATAATTGCAAAAAAATAAATTGAAACAAAACAGTTGATGAGCGAACGCAGACTATGTTACTAACGGTGGCTTATCTCTTCTATACGTTTACAGACAAAACGTGCAGTACCAGCTTCAATTATGAAGGAGAATTATGCTTTGTCGAGGGAGAAAATGAGTACGCACACGTACATGGACATAGGGTACCGGTTATAATCCCTTTTTTCCTCTCTTTTTTTCTCTATTTAAATTCCCCTTTATACCTAGGACCACCAATTAAAGTGTACATTCAACCAAATTCCCCAAAGATCCGACAGCAGGGGAACATTACCATCGAACTCGTTGTAGGTGGGTTCTTTGTATTATTTCAAGGTTTGTCTGTGCTAAAAGAGTACCTGCAATCAGTTGGTTTTATTACAAACGGTCAAAAAGCACTTTAATGTTATTTTCAACTTAAAATTTCACTACTTCAACGGGTATTTTACGTCCTATTTTACTGCCTTGTTGGTTGTTGCGCCGAGTATTTCCATACATACATGAGCAAAAGTGTTATTTCATCCCAATAAGAAAGCCTCAATGTTTCATTAGTTTAAAAACAGACATGTCTTGCCTTTTTGAGATTTTTGTGGACCTAATTTTCTCTTCTTTGCGGATTCGTCGTTGTTTAAATAAACAACGACGAATCCGCAAAGAAGAGAAAATTGTATAGGAATAAGCGAGCGTTAATATTTTTCTCAGAAATGGTTTCACTGAAAAAATTCTGAGCTCACAATTTGAACAGAGAAACCTATGCATTGAACTGTGTTTCACATGGATGGCATTACAGCAAGATTTAGTTCAGTCATAAATTACGGAAGCCGTTTAATTAATTCACATGAATCTTTCGATGGAAACATGGTTTCTCATCCTGTTTCTGCACGGGTTTGGGTTTGATTGTTCCTATAGCTCACGACATGGTCGCCAGAACTGTAGAACTTTTCACTAACGCCGCAGCCAGCATCCCACTACTGGCAGTCGATGCCGCGAGTTGACATCAATAAACCTCTGATGAGCTCGATGGCTTTTGACCTTCAGCAAACTTCACATACCTAATTCTGCAGTTTTGATACAGTCTTTAAGTTCAGTGGCGTATTTAGCCACTAAAGCTCACCATAAAATGATTGACGTGTATTTTCCATTTGCAGAGAAACGAGTTTTCTCGCGTTCGATTGGATTGACGACAACTTTGCTGAGGTATAAATACACTTTCATTTATTGTAACGATCAAGGCTTATCGAAGTATTAATTGGCATGTGCCTCAGTCCAAACATAAAAACGCAGACATGAAGAAACGAAACAATTTATGACATGGTGACACAATCACCAAATATGTACTGGTGTTGAGGAATAGATAGTCCAAACAACCCAATGAGTGTCTCTCTGAACAAACCGGCCTCCCAAACTGTGTTTTTAATGCTACAAATGAGAAACAAAAAACTGTCTCGTAAAAATGAAATATATCTCCTTGCTGATAACAGAGTCTTGTTCTCTTATTTTCCCCTTCCCTGCGTGTAGAAAGAGTACAAAGGCAACGTGACACTGACCAACGAAGAGAACCTGCTGATGGCTTGCTTGAGAGGAAGCTTCAGGCTATGCGACGACTAATGAAGCATACATAAAGTTTCTTATTCCACAGTTGTCTAGCTTTTAAGTTAGGCGACTTTATGTTAAAGCTTAGCGAAACTGAGCGACAAAAGACTGCCTGCTTTAATGTATCCTGAAATATACGAAACAACCAATCTGTGTCTCTCGTCCCTCGAGCTTCCCAAAAGGCTTTTACTCAATTAAATTGGGTGGAATATGTACATGCACGTGGCACAGAGAACAGTTATGGTGAAGATCAATGAACGATAAGCTGTGTTAACGCGATTCTATCGCAAGGGTGCAATTATTAGTATCCTTTTTCATAAAAATTTCTCTTCTCTAAGCTTCTTTATAGTACCTTCACCTAGATTTGAGAGTCAGCGTCCTCATCATCGTCACTCATTCATTGGCTATCACTGGAAATGCGGATTAATTCCGTTGTCAGCTACGCGGAGATTGTCATGAAACTCGTCAGTCCGGTAGAGAAAATAGCACAAAGCTTCTGTTGCTCCTTTAAAACGCTCCCAATCCAAGGGAAGAAACCAAACTAACCGAACTCAACCTGGGGACGATAGCAGCTTTTCCCACGAATGTGATCTAAGTATTAGAAATCAAGCAAAACGTGGGGGTGTTTTATTAATGCAGGAGAACCCCTGGTATGTCAGGAAGCCGGGTTGCTAAAAAATAAATCTCCGCGCTGTAAGCTTATCTTCACATTTACTTGTACCTAAAATTAATTTTTTCCCTAAAATGCAGCTATAATACTTATAAAAAATCTTTCCAAAAATAGTCTACAAGCAATTGGAAATACATCATAACACTTTGACGAAAATGTCAGCTTATAAATACATAAAGATTACACGCACAAAAATATTATTCACGGTTGATTTAATAGAAGAGGGTAATATAATTTATCCAAACTGGATTGAGTTGCTCCTGAAAAAGGTTTACAATAAATTTGATATAAAGGAATTGTATTAAAAATAAACAGAGTACAATAATCTAGTGTAGTTTATGTCACCTAAAGAAACACAATTTGGAAGTGTATGTACATTTAACTATTTCAGAACAGAAAACCTTATTCCCCGAATATATATGAGGTGGTATTAAAGGTCCATACTTAAGAAAAAGTACATTTATTTAAGTACAACAAATTGAGGTGGCAGTTATCGAATCGATGATGTTTGTAAATATAGAAATAAATTTAGCCAGCCTTCACTGTAAACAATTCAAAATACAGCAGTGATTTCTCATATTGTCAGCTTCGAGTGTTCTTATGGGACACCGTGAGCTCAAAGTATAGATCACTACATACACAATAAAATACAAAGTCAAAGACAAAATGTCGTTATGATAGTTCAAACTATAATCATATATGCTGTTCAAAATAGAATCAATAATATGCTTTCTGGACATTAGACTATGTTGCGCCTATTTAATATTTAACATCTAATATACCATAGAATGCATGTTAAAGAAAGCAAAATCTTGCAAAGCTGGCCATGCTAATTCAGAAAGTCTGTTTACCTGAAAAGTCGACTTCACAAGTAATAATAATGCACTAAAACCAGTGCAAAACGTATGATGGCCATAAAAGTTTAAGAATATTATGTGATTAAAAGTATACTATTATATACATTACATAAAACGTATGTAATTGTACACAGTAACATTATTCAAGAGAACCAAGTTCGCACAGTTTATTTCAGACTGCCCTTCATTACATAAAGCGACAAATAAAAGAAGCACAGCGATATTTTGATATCATCTGTTTAGCTCCCTTTTGTTTTTAGTGGATCGTATGAGAAAATTATCTACTGCCGGTGACAACAACCAAGACAAAAGCCAATGATGTATCGAGGGGCAGGGGCAAAGTTTATTTTGTTTTATTGTTTTACTGTTTGTTTTCTAAGAAATTGAAAGCAAAAACATGTTCAAAATGGTACAAGGCCCTACCATCTTTGGGAGGGGCTTTAGGAAATTTTCAGATGAAAAAAAAAACAATGCTGACTGCCTCTTTTAGAAAATGACATCCATTTGGCCTCCCCTCCCTGAAACAAAATCTGGATATGCCACTGACCAAAGCCAGTGGGAAAAATGTAGCTGTAGTGTCGGCTTCTACCAGTGAATCTAAAACAATTGCCATGAGAGAAAGGACAGCGACCATTTTTGAGCTGTGATATGGTCACCTGCATTCATACAGACCCCTAAAATGAGCAAAAAGCCCTTGTATATAAATATACATCATTCAAGCTGGCCCTCATTAAAACTATATATAACTATAAATTTAAACTATATATAACTATATAAACTGATATCTTCCTCACGATATATCTGTCACGCTATTTCTCTTGCCGACTTTTTAAAACATCACTTAAAACTTTTCTTTTCCATACCTATTCAGTGTTGTAGTCGAGAACTTCTCGAGTAACAACTCTCTACCAAATATTTAACTAGTTAGGAGGAGAAAACCTGAAACACATGGATACTTGATGGTACACGCACAAAGATATAACAACTTAAACTGATGACGAAACTGAAAAGTATTTTAAAGTAATGCAAAAGTACTCGGCCGAGTACTTTTCTCCTTAAACTTATATTTTACAAAACTGGGAGTGAAGTCTTACATTTAGTTTGTAATTCTACTTTTTGTCTTCTTTGAATCCCTCTTCCCCGTTTAATATTTGGCAGAGAACTTTGGTACTCGAAAAGACTACAACACTGGACCTATTAAGCCGCATAGCCCATTATCATTTCAATTCTCCACTTCTGAATTACACATTTTAATTCATGGATAAAATGTTGTGATACCAGTTTGTGGCAGAACTTTATATAAATGCCTGAGTTATTATCATCATTATGACCCAAACCACGTAAACTCCGTCGTCACGCCGTATTTTGCGTAACAGAAGTATGTAAACCTCTCAAAAACACATTCTTATGTCTACATATGAAATAGCATGTATTTCTTGCAAGGTTTCACTAACTATGAGGAATAAAACGTCACACAGCTTGTGGTTGTTGCTGGTGTTGTAGAATTATGGGGCTAGTTGTAGATACTCGGGTTGTAAACAACACGGCCTGCAGCACCGTCTTCATGCTGTGCAACATAAACATGGAAAAAACAAACGGTAATGAGAGCCATGTGGGGTTAAAACTGAATTAAGAATGAATACTCTCCGCTGTGGCTCCTATCATAAGGTGAATTCCTAAAACTGAAGTAAAGATGTTTTTAAACATACTCGTTCATTTTCCCTGTACAGCTCCTCCATACCGGAAGCCACGTATGGTCGGACAAACTCATCCCGCCTTGGCAAATACTGTGGAACAGAGAAAAAACAGATGATATTATGACAATTTTTAAAGTGACGTTGCACTGCTGTGAAGCAAGAACAAATAAAAAATGTCTGTGCCGATTTTTTTCCTTTTTTCTTTTTCGCTGTCTTCAGTTTGTTTATGTTGTTAGGGGTCGTTTTTTAAATGCTTATGCAACCTCATGTTGTTGATGATGAAATTCTACCTCTATCTGTAACTTGTCTGTTCTTTTATAAAGTGTCTTAAAGCCATTAGAGTCAGGTTATCTCAGGTTGAAAAACTCTTGGTGAGGTTAACGAATAGGCCTGCATTTTGGAGGTTTTGATCAAACTCATTGGCTTTGCAAGAAGTAAGAGAGGCCGTTTTAAAAATCGTGCAAAAGTGAAAACACACGCAGGCTAAATATTCGTGCTTCAAATTCGTAAAAGATGAGCACATTTCAACTCGACCAAAATTTTGCTGCAAATATGTCATAACGTCAAAATCGCTTCACATTCGCATTCACCTGAACTATGAACCGGCCTTAAAGCAACTACTGCAGGGACAATTACAAGTTGTGGATTTCAATATTCCCAACAAACTAAAGATCCGGGTTAACTAGGACTACAGTTGCAGAGAGTTATGTTGACAAAATGTCCCCAAGAGGACATTTAGATGTCAAGGTGCATGATGCACTCACCTGTCGCAAGTAAGGTGAATGGCTCATGACATTCCTCAAACGGTTCATTCTGATATCCTCGTCTCTGAGTGAAGATGTGGAGTACCAGTTGTCTTCAAAGCGGTTGTCTTCAAAGCGACTGTTATAGTCAGGGTACTCAGACAGGCCATAATTGACCCTAGGATCGCGAGGCTTTCTCCAGTCTGGATAGGAGTGGAGACCGGCTTCGTAACGCCGCCTCATCAAGAAACACAAGCAGACGAGCAACCCGACTGCCGCGAGGAGGAGGAACACACACCCTACGACAATGAGAATGATTGCGAGGGTCGAGACACCACCTGAAACGAGACAGATTTCAAACAGATGTAATGAAAAAGTCCAATGTCGCAACTAGGCTCACATTTATCATGCTCTTGATGACCATTTCAATTTGTTAGAATGAATCCACTTGAAGATTTCTCGATGGTGGAATGCTTCAACCGCTGGTCCTTTTAAACTAATAGACACCACGGGTCCTAAAAGATTCATGTTCTTAAAACACTGCTTCTCAACACAGCAAAACTTAGAAAGGCACGTGGTCTTAACCTACCCGTAGAAGCACTGAGGGCAGATGAATGTACAAAAGGAAAATCATAGCACTTTCTAACAGTGACAGAACTGAAATATACACTCTGTCCATGATTCAAATTACAAGCATGTCCCTTTGTTCGGGTAAAATGATCAGCATTTACCATCTGGTGCTTGTGTTGTGGTCTCCATTGTTGTGACATCACTGGTGGGCCCGGGAATCGCCGTCCCACAGTCCTGACCAGTGAAAGAAGCTCCACAGCTGAACAAAGGAATGAACAAATTTTTGTAAATGCTACGTAAATTGAGATCAATGCCTATCAGGGAGAAAATTTTGTTGTATTGTTTTGTCTTAGCCCTGTCTGTAATTTTACGACATCCTTTGAGATGCTTGGTGGTGGCAAACTAGGAGCTGAACATTATACATTCTCTGTAATTCTCCATTGTTTCTCAAACAAAACAACCCCAAAACAGAACTCTCGGATTTGTCTTTTGGGGCATGGAAAATGCACCAGATTGAAGGATTTGAGGCATGCTTTCAAAACATTTCAGTGGGGAGCATGCCCCCCGACTCCCCTAATCTGGTGATGCTAAGCTGAGCCATTGCATTTTGAACCTCACCCTTCTCATAATCCTGGGCATGCCCCTTAAAACATGCTGGTCTTTTTCTATTGTTCATGTCAACTTTGAGCTAACATGTGCACTTCACATATACATGTACATGTAGTTGATATCACATCCGCTGGCACCATTTGAAAATTTGGTCAAGACTTTGGAGAGTGGTGCTTATTTAGAATCTCTGAAGAAAAAAAGATAAAGCATCTCTAAGGCTATACGGTTGGATGGAATGAACCTTTTGATGTAAAAAAAGAGATGTTGGTTGATCATCGGGGTATTCCCGGTGGTGCAGAGTGGAAATTACCTGCAGGAGTAGGTTATCTGAGACGGATAGTACCCCAACCTCGAACATGTCCCTCCATTCTGGCAATAGTCAGCTGGGCAATCTGTCGTCGTGTCTGAGAAAAAAATAATATCAGAGTAAATATTTACCAGTGGAAATCATAACATGTACACAAGTCTTTCCTGTTACTGCAAAACAGGTGTGCCCTTCAAACTATGTAACAAATTGTTTCACAAAACAATTCAGGGTTACTATAGATGAGAGGCTGGTAAGAAATGCTAGGATGCAAAGTAAGTTGCGGTTTATGCAAAAGCACACAGCTTACCATTTACTGTAACTGAAGAAGGATCGATCGGAATTGTTACTGCACCGTCAGTTAGCTCATTGGAGCTTGATAGAACTCTTAAAACGTCAGCATTCAACTGAGGCGATACACTGGGGTACTGCAATACCATGCTAACCACGACACTTCCTGACTGAAGACGAATGACGTGTGCTGATAACACGCTTCTGGTGGATGCGTCTCCCATCAATCGTATGAGAACCTAAAAATAATAATAATTTTACGAAGGATGGAAACATGGCTGGAAAGATGGGAGCATAAGGGGCAATAAAATGTCCACAACAGTAAGTTCAACCAAACAGAAGTTTGAAATGGCTCAAAATATGACCAAACCCCCGAAATCCGAAATTTCAGCATTTCGACAAAAGGAGCATTCCTAAAGTTTGGATGCAAGTGACACACTTCTCCAGGTGCAAATGCAGAGTAGACCCAATTACACTAATGCAATGAAAGTATGTAACTTACCAGCCGTTCAAAAATGACAATTTTTTCTTTGAATGCAGATGATGTAGGATTATTGTAAACAGCTCTGAAAGTCTCAGCGACAGCTCTAAACTCTGCTGTGATTGATGACAGCTCTGGAGAAAAAACAATACGAGAGGCAATTCTCACACAGTCTCTCACATATATCACATATTATGACAGTATATTAGTGCCATGTGTTGCATGGTGTCATTCCCAGTGAAAGCTTTCTTTTCAATCAGGGTAATTGGGTGGAGTGGAAAATATCTTCACCAAAACTTCAAACAGCCTGTAAGAATGACTTACGTTGACATACACTTGAGACCATAAAAAATCCATCAAATATACGGCACTCGCAAGTGAAGCCAGTTGAAGTAGGTACACAGTATCGTCCAGTGGTACTATCTGAGCATTTGTCAACACTCAAGCACAGATTGTCATCTGAAAATATACAGAAATAGAAGAAACAAAATTATTAAAGTACACTTCGGTATCAGCCATCTTGTAAGACGTTCGCTCCCTCTGAAAATGGATCTTATCAGGCAATAATGTGAATCAGAAATTATGTTGTTGACACAAAGTGTCTGAGGCTGTTGCGTTTAGTTTGAGGTTGCTGTAAACCAATTTGTATATGAAAAACAAGTCGAGTGTTAAGATATGTTGATCAGCACGAATACGTAGCTATTTGCTGGTTGTTGCTTATTTCCATTGAAGATTGCACTATTTTGCAAAATTTTACAAAAATTCGAAAATATTCAAAAAGAGGGACCAAAACTTCTATAATTATTTCAAAGATTCACAAAAGGGCTCTTTTTATATGTAGATCATGAAACTCCAAACGATCAAGTTGAAAATATTTAATATGTACATTTAATTTAATTTAAACAGGACATAAATTCTGGGCATAATTACTAGGGATAATGAAGGGATAGAGGGATAAGTGGGACGTTCTTGTTAAAAGTTACTGGTCATTATTATTCTTACTTTCGCAAGTTGTTCCATTATGTGTAAGAGGACAGACGCACTCGCAATGCTCTGCATCAAAAAGGCCACCGTTCATGCAGCTTGACTCCGTCAATGGACACTCTAGAGCACACAGATAGGAAAACACATAATTGGGATGAAGAAATACTCCTATAAATTAAGTAGATAAATAAATTGAATGTCCCATTATAGGCTAAGCAAGGACAAAACAATTTCCCTATTGGTTGGGGAAAAACATGTTTTTTGCAGCTTCATGCTGAAGCTGACATTTCATTTTGGGCAACTGAAAATGCAAAGTGTGGGTAATGACCAGGATATACCAAGGAAGTCATTTGGAACTGGGTGAGATGGGCCAGGTATATACCAGGGTTTTTATCAATAATGAGCTCATGATAGTGTATGACAAATATTGAGATTAAGATTTAAGGAATGTACCGCAGAATTTTGCCCTTAACTGAGAAGATTCCTAATGCCCTCTGCACTGGGCACACGAACAGGAAAGGAACAAATTAAATGCCCTTGAACATGTTGAAATAGCACAATAGCATGTTTGCTTGTTCGAGGAAAGGTGGAGTGTGAAGAACTCATCCATAAACATTATCCCAAATTATCATACATGTTTGTCCGTGTCAACACTACACACACAACACCAATAGTGATGGCACGTCTTTCCTGTCCTATACATGTGATATTGGTGAGGGTGTCTTTTGTACAACTGTGTACATCTATTCTCTGCAAGCCTCAGCCAAAAGAATGGCTGAGTGTATAAGGGAATCAAACCAGTCACGGACGCCAACAGTCACAGATGCCAGCATTTAAGTGATGTGGTTGTAGGTGTAGTGAGATGTTTGTACTCGGAGGTGGCGGATTGGGCACAAGCCTCAAGTTTACAGGCCCTCAGATGGCAAAGCAACTGAAACAGATTAGCATATGTGCCATTTACCTGAGCAATCTCGTCCAGTCCAGTTGTCACCAGGACATGAACACTCACAGGTCACACTGTTCAGAGTTCCACCATTTGTACACGTCAGGGAGCATTCTGACAATGGGGAGAAAGCCATGTCATAAATTAGTGTAATCAAACATGTAAACATGCAGTGGACTGGTGGAAGACTTCGACAAGATAGCAGCAGACAAACTGGTCCTTTTCCACAGTTGTGCACGTGCCCAGAACCACCGCGCATGCCCAGATTTTCGAAGTCTCCGGTTAGGTTCAGAGGCAGTTCAC
>NW_019091464.1:29431-62921 GCF_001949145.1 Acanthaster planci
ATGATTGATTCGTCCTTTCCTACAACTTATTCCGTTATTTTAAAAGCTTCTTAAGGAACGAATGGATCATAAAAACCAAAACATATTAAAGTGTGTAAATAACATTATCAAACAAAACATCAAAATATTTAATAAAAGCAATACTCCAATCTCAAGCAATCTGACAACAGTCACAGCTCAATGTTCCTGTTGTTTTTTGCAAACTGTATGTATTTTTCACAAAATAACCTCCATTTCCTAAAATATCTAAATCATTCATTTTCAAAGTGATGTCGTTATGATTAGATCACGCCTCTAAATACTATGACTGTTTTAAACGCTGAGATGTTGGAGGACTTAGAATCTACCTACCTAAGCATGTGCTTCCTGTCCATGGTTGACTGCATACACACTGGCAAGTAGCATTATCTCTGGTGCCACCATTCATGCAGTTATTAAGTTGGCATGCTAGAAAACGATTAACCAAGTTGAGCGTGAAAGCTTCCACATATTTTACTGCCTCATAATGAAGTGCTGTAACAGAGGTGCACCCAAGGAGGGCGGGGGAGGGACTTGAGAGCTTTTCAATTTTTTTAAGCACATTTTTGGACAAAATCCTGTGGGCTATATAAGCACTGATGACATCTTTGACAGGATGGCCATAGCAAAATGCAATACTGTTTTTGCCCTGCGGAAAGTAGGCATCGTGGGACATTAATTAAGTTGTGTTAGCCAGCCCCCTTCAATGCCACGGGGTGTGTCACTGTAATCAGTTAATGCCCGACTGCAACTGCAGTTCGGAACATTTGACCTGTTTCAAACTGATCACTGAAAACAATCAATGATAGACAATACATTAGCTTGTTTCTTTGGTCCTTGAAATCATAGCGTGCTACTTGAGGTCAGGGACTTGACTTAAGGGCGAATTGTTAGGTGGTTAAAAGGCTAAAGCGACCACAGTTGTAAGCAGGAGGTCGTGGGGTTCATATGCTTGGAAATTCCAATATTAAATAAAGGAATAAATATCTGCTTGGCCAATCACAAAAATGAACGCTGATAATGCCTTCGCCTGTGGCTCGGACATTAGTTGCATCTATACGGCATTATAATGGCTTTAATATTCCCTTACCAGTTTCACAGTTTTCGCCCGAAAATCCATCAGGGCATGCGCATGTGTATCCACGGATGCTGTTTGGCATGTTAACACAAGTAGCTCCATTTGTGCACTCATTACCAAGATCGCAGGGCACTTTATGAAAAGGAAAGAAATAAGCAATATATCTAAAATGCACTATCAGATATGTAGGAAATATCAAATAGGGTTGTCAGACCAACTAGTGGGTAAATAATTAATTGATGAATTTTATCTGTGGCAATGCATGCCCTAGCATTCTGGCATAAAATATATGAGAAATACCTCACCTGTTGTTTGACACTGCAGTCCAGTGTACCCTCGAGCACATAAACACAGGTATCCTGTGCTTGTTGTTGAATTAACACTGCAGGTTGCACCATTCATACAAGGACTGTTGCCACATGGTCCTGTTATCAAAAAAATCAGAAAGATAACGTTTTCACATAGGAGCAGAAGACAAAACAATGGCCCAAGGTTGAAGCTCAATGCATTCCCCAAATAGTATCAAACCCAAATTGGAGTACGTGGTACAATCTTTCACCAACGTATGCCAACCTCCAAGGAGAGACCAAATTTGGTGTGCATGTTTCATGGTCACAGTCCTGGCCAAGTGGGTAAGGATAAGGAAAATGGTGGCTCAAGCCCATTTAGTGATGCTCTCTCTTATAGACTAACATATTTGTGTCCATTTATATGGGTGGGAAAATGTTTAGTCTTGGTTTAATTTCTGGTTTTTCAGGTTATTAGGGGTTGAGTTTTGTTCTAGAAGTCAATAAAAGTCATAAGGACTGTTGTGATTTTGTGATCCTGGGGCGTTTAGGATTGTTCGACATTGGGAAAATTTTTCATTTCCTTGGGTGAACAGGAATGCATTTTCATCGAGATCAGGACTGATCAATTCCGCCAATAAGAACCTTGGCTTTGGCCTCATATTGGGCAAGGAACATCCAATCAATTTGACTTGATCAACATACGAGCACAAATGGGTGCAAATTAAAACTGTTTAAAAAAACCTTTGTTAGATTATCTTCAACACGGGAAAATAGGAATACCCAAGACCACAAAATTGCTGGGAAAATGGTCCGATTCGGGTCCTGCCACCGAAGTCCATGCCTCTACATATTTCAGAATCAAACAAACTGGCAAACTGTAAAATCAAAATGCCCAGGCATAAAATATGGACAATCATTCTTACCAATTTCACAGTTTTGTCCACTAAAGCCCAACAGGCAGCTGCACACATATCCTGCAGGTAACGAGTTGTCTTCTGCACACGTTCCACCATTGGCACACGGAGCTGCATTACAATCTGATACAAAATCAACAAATAGTAGAAGATGTTTGCTGTGCAACTGTAATCCCTTTCTTGTATCAAACTGACATGAGAACTATCTCCGAAACTACTAACGCATGACAAAAAATTACCGAATACATCACTCTTGCTTGAGGGAAGCTTATGCCAGGCAGTAATCCATTCAATTTGTTGCCCAAGTAAACGGCTTTGCAGATCACACCAAAGCAGTCAATATTTATATTATATGCGTGTACAGTTCTTAGGCTTATAGAACATAACCCATAGAACAGCACACACAAGATAGATCAGCCTCAGGCCACCATGTTTCTATTTATTGGATGATGAACATAGCAAATTTTGCTGAAATTTTGCTGGGTCAGAGGATGGAAAATATTGTTAGAAATAAAACTCTGAATGTTCATTTTTTAATTAAGTAGTCACGGGTTGAAGGGGAAAAAAGAATTAAGTCAATTATTTTTCAAAAACATAAAACACTGTTAGAAAGCAATGAATGTCAATTTTTTCTTTTTTTCTAAACCTGCATGGTGGGTTCATAACCCAACAAGTAGAAATGTTGGCATCAGTAGTGCACATCTCAAGTACACTGTACTTATGTACTTCTCTTTCAGCTATCGTGTACTATTGATTTAGTTCTCTGGTGTGTGAGAGGAAATGGTACATGCACTCACTAGGATCTCCAATAATGAATGTGGATCTGATCAGGCGGTGATCTGGGGCCAACTGACCCCCAGTGGCTCCAGTAAGCTGGCTCAGGAAAGCCATGATGATTGTCTCTTCCGGCTGGGCACTTTGAAGATTGATAACAAATCTCACGAGCACTGATAATTCAGACGCCAATGAAATATCAGAGACGGTGACATCCCCAAAGTTACTGGAAAGGGTTGAGCCCCGGAAGGCTGTTTCAATCTGAAGAACAATGAAAAATTCAACAAAAAAACAAGGGCTGAAGAATTTATATCTGCCAAGCATCTTTTTTCAAAAGTTGAATTCATATTAGAGAGCACGCAAGATCATTACTTGCAGGCGGTGCAATTTTACGGGGAGTGGTTAAGGGAAACCAAAAGTGGCTGCGAAAGAAACCAAAACTTACGGACTGTTTCAAGTCAGATCGGTAAGTTACATAGCCAGTCTCAAGGTCGAAGGAAGGGCTCCCAACAAGAAGGCCACTGACGATTTCAAAGATTGCAGACGCATTGTACGAGACACCAGCTACAAGGTCAAATGAAAAAGGGAAAGTATTCCTCAACTGTATGCACTCCATGCATATGCAAGTGCAATTACGCAGTCTTACTGAGGGGAAGAGCAAAACGCTCGGACGGATATGCATGTCGCTATATTGGACATGAATCTTGGAATTGATGACCCTTGGCACTTGGACATCCAAAAACTAAATTCTGATTTTGTTTCAAGATTAACTTTAAGTTCAGAATGTTAAGTGCAGACACATAAACCCAATCAAATGATACCATATCAGTTTACGCCAAAAATTTAATCCAACCAATTCTAACCCTCTAAACAGAAGCCTATTTTTATTAGTAACAGTATATCATACATCACAAACTGTGCCGTTACCAAATATCTTTGCGAAGACAATTGCCACAAATGCATTACTTCAATTACATGTGCTTTATAGACAAACGAATCCCACACTACAGTGCACTAGGATTAAAAACCTGTGCTTACCAACTATATCAAGATATTCATGAATAGTATCACAAAAAGTCAGGGCATACCTTGACACGTTGTGTTTTCAAGATAATATCCCATGATACACTGACAATCAAAGCTTGCCGGTAAATTGACGCACTCTGAGTTGTCTTGTGAGGCACATGGAGTTCCCTGATTACATTCATTCACATCTGCAGAGAAACCAATGTCTCATTACTTGCAACTGCACGACTGAAGATTTGAAGTAGGCCAATTTGTCACCCAACACCACGAGCTGACACTCACCCCCAAGTGGGAGTCAGTAAGTAAAAACTGCGTTACTCATCAACAAATTTGGTTTCACAAACTGACACCCGGTAGTGGGCACACACGTGCACTGGAACTGACGCGAAATAGCCTGATTTTCGACTTTTCAGACTAAAACCCAAGCTCAAAAAGACAGCACAACTCAAGGAAAAATACTTTGAAAGTCTAACATGAATTTAATCCATCTGTATACTTTTTGGATTGCACAAAAATTCAATGAAAAGTCGTTTTAACTGGTGAAATTATGACCAGTATTAGTTCATTAGAATTAAAATGCACGGAGTGCGTGCTGGAAGTGCCGCACTGTACCGAGTGTTATTTCGTGAAAACGAAAATAACTCACTTTTCTAAAATTCGTACAAATGAGCTCACCTCGTGTTGAACTGAGTATCAGTTGATGGTTTCGGTTACAAATTAAATATCTCTTTATAACAAGCTGTTCTCGGGCATGAGATTAGAATTATCACTCAACTTACCTACACACTGATTCATATTCTTCTCATATCCAGTTAAGCATTCACACGTATAGCTTCCGTTGATGTTGTTACATACAGAGACTGATACAGTGCATGTATCCAATTCCAACGCACACTCGTCAATATCTACAAAGGCAATCATCAAGCAATAAAGCTAAAGCAATGCAGGAAAAGTGCATAGTTGCAGTCTTGCGGTCTCGTCACAAGAAGGCCCGAATAGTCTACATGACATATGACGACAATGAAAAGCCTTACTTGCCCAGGGCAGCATCAAGATAGGGTGTATTTTTCTTAGCAACATTTTCTCTTTTGGTTGGTACTGTATTTCACTGGTTAATGACCATACACTTTTCATTTAATTCACACATTGTACCAGAAGATGATCATAGGTCATTCCTTTCATGTCGTTCTATTTATATATAATTTGGCAGAAAAAAAGGCATGATGAAGGGATTTTACTTGGCCGTATCTGAAATCAGCTTCCACAGCTAAATACAGCTGCACTGACTGTCATCATGTCTCCCTGTATTTCCAAAGGAGCAAAGACCTGGATGTGCATGCCGTGGAACACTCCTTACCAATATGGCTCTAAGGCATACATTCAGAGTCCACTTGAGACTGACTGATACTGGACAACTTCTGACGGACTTTCATAAAAGGACTTGTGGTCAACTTGAACACAACTGTTGTCAATAACTATAGTGCTGTAGTCAAGACCCCTTGATGAAGACCATTGAAAGAACCCAAAAAGATCATCACAATACCAACAAACTTCTGAAACCAAGAGACTTCTGAATTCAAGTCTCATGCTATTCTAATGAACTGCAACAAAAGCAGTCATTTGTCAGTGTTCACCCTGTGACTTGTGACTGGTCTTGTGATGGTCTTGTCTTGTGTCTGGTCTTGCAGCTGGTCTTGTGTTTGGTCTTGTGTCTTGCATCTGGTCTTGTGACATGTCTTGTGATTGATCTTGTGACTGGTCTTGTGTCTGATCTGGACCACAACACTGTCAAAAAAACTGCAGCTGCTACTTGTGAATGTTCTTGTGTCTAGTCTTGCGCCTGGTCTTGTCTTGTGACCGGTCTTGTATCTAGTCTTGTGTCCGGTCTTGTGACTGTTCTTGTGTCTGATCTTGTGACTGGTCTTGTGTCTGGTCTTGTGTCTGGTCTTATATTTGGTCTTGTGTCTGGTCTTGTACCTGGTCTTGTGTCCCGTCTTGTGACTGGTCCTGTGTATTGTCTTGTGTCTAGTCTTGTGACTGGTCTTGTGACTGGTTTTGTGTCCAGTCTTGCGTCTGGTCTTGTGATGGTCTGGTGTACAACACTCTCAATAAAAACTATAGCATGATTTAACTATTTAATGTTATGACCAGTTTACCATCACACTGCCGGCCGGAAATCATTCCTGGGGTTGATACGTAGCCATCCATGCAGGTGCAGGTGAAACTACCATCGTTGTTAAGGCAGTCAGCCCTGCCTGCAGCACACTCATGACTATTGCTTGTACATTCATTAATATCTAAGAAGTGGATCCACAAAGATGAAGGAAAGGAACATTTTAACATTGATATATACCATTGGGGTTTTATGTATGTTGATGGAATGAACTGTACGCAGTGGGGCAATTATTGATAAACACTGTTTCATTTTGTAGTCCATCTGCTTATTAAATGTTAGAGTACATCCATAAGTGAGAGTATACCTCCTTATTATAATTTTATCTGCACAAACAATAACTTCAATTAAAGATGGCAAAACTTTCCTGAAATAAAGTGTGGCTTAACTTAATGGGGGGGTCATTTGATTTCCTGTGTGATAACTATAAGATCTTTGGCAAATTGGGTATAGGGCACCACTAGAAGTGACAGCAGCCATACCTTCGCAAAATGTGCCATTGCCTTGGTATCCTTGGTTACAGTCACACTGGTAGCTCCCCAAAGAATCGGTGCACATTGCCAATGAGTGGCAAATGTTGGGATTCTCCTCACATTCATTGATGTTCACGCACAAGACACGACCGTCGCCACGGAAACCGTCATCACACACACAGAGGTAGCTCCCATCAGTGTCCGTGCATGTCGCATTTGCCAGACAAGGGCTCATAGCTGAACTACACTCGTCAATATCTGAGGGGAAAAACCAAGTTCTTTTTGCACCCATTTGATGTTGGGAAAGACCCTATGGTGGCATCCTCAAAGAATAACTCTCAAAAGAAATTATGAGTACGAAATTAGAAAACGATTCCAGAAGCACAACATCGGAAAACGATTGCAGAAGCACAACATTGGAATATTGCCAAATATATACAGAGTTTCACTTGGCATGGAAGAAAACTGCTCTACTCAGGTTTCAATGTATTAAGTAATGAAAATTTTAAGATGTGGACTCTGCATGCTGCTTGAAGTTTGTAGGTTTTACGGTGTATTGGAGTATAAAAGCACTACCCAAACTACAGTTTATGGTTGATTTAAGGGTTGTCTTTGAACCAAATGAATAAAGCACCAGGTGTCATGGCCAGTTCTGTAAATCTGCTATTAAACAGCATGCATTTTTTTCAAGACACAACTGCTCACTCAGTCCAACTTACTTGAACAGACTGTACCATTGCCTTCATATCCACTGTCACAAGTGCACAGAAACGAACCCGGACGGTTGAAGCACAACGCATTCTGATCGCAGCCGGCAAACAAAGGATCATTTATTGGCAGCGTGCATTCATCAATATCTGGGAATAAATGGAAAATGCAATTGAAACACCCAATTTAAAATTGACAGAATTTGAAACTTTGATTGCTAGGCAGCTTGAAAAAGTGAACTTTTTTTTAAATTGTTGGAGTTAATTACTCAATCTCATGCTGAGATTTACTGCGGTGTCCAGAAAAATTTCTCTTCAAAGCTCCTTGCTAAAAGTAAAATGAAATTAGGTCATCACTACTCGAACAATTTTATCCCACAAGTACACAGTCAAACACGAATAACAAGCGCACTGATACGACAAAGCCATGTTTATGAAAAGGAAAATATTAGTTCCCAAATCTATGTTTTTCTTTCTTTTCTATTGCTGATAGTACAGGGTACTTGTTACCGTTAAAGCCCCAAGGACCAGTGTTCTACTGTAGTACCAAGCTAACACTGCAAGGTGGCCCCTCATTTTGGAATTTGCAGACAGTAGGCATTTACTGTAACACACCTGAGCAGCTTCGTTGATCATTGTTCAGTTCAAACCCAGCTCGACAAAGGCAATCGTATCCACCTACAGTGTTGTTACATTGTACCATTGCAGCACAGTTATCGGTACCTGTCGCACATTCGTCAATATCTGAAACAACAGTACATTTGAAAGTGAGACAAAATCACAAGGAATGGCTTAACCTTTGTTACAGAAAAGCAACAGATGCTAAGGATAGAAACATAACCTTCCAACATTTTGGCCAAGGATTACATTTCTAAGTTCAGCATATAGACGGTGCACTCTTGATGAGTTTGAAGGACTGTTGGTGTCCAATATCTACATCACATATGCAAAACAAACACAATCATCACTCAAACATTATGTTGTGGTCTCTGGTTTATCAATTGTTCATGTTACCTTCTTGACAATCAATTTTGCTGATTTGATAAACTAACCCCTCAATTACAGTTTAGTGATATCTTTACTTTAAATGCAAATTAATCACCTTCAGAATTGTTCCTTCACAACAGTTTTATTACACAAACAAAATGTAACCCTTTGGTTTTCCCTCAAATCCAACTGCTTTTTTCATCAGTTTTTAGCACATACAAAAATTGGAAGAGTTCTTGGCTAATTTTTTTCGAACACAAACTAAAAACCTTTGCTTTCTTTCTTGCCATCTTCAGCTGTACCTGTAATCTTTAGGATGACATACTGGTCTTGAACCCATTTTGAGTGGTAATTATCACAAAGGAAAGCTCAGATTATACCCTCTCTGCATAAAAGTGAACCTGATTGTGAATTTGACTTAATAATTAAAGGACTTTGACATATCTTCAAAAGTTGCAAATTCTATCAATGTATGTTTGTTTGTTTTTATGTTGACATCTGTGCTATACGCTTTTGCAATGAGCTCAAAACCGACCCTAACTTGGCTGCTGCACAGGATTATGGTAAAAATTTATGTATGTAGCTTTATTAAACTCCATGACAAGGCTTGTTACACTGCCAACCATTGGCATCACAGGGATGTTTTCCACGGGAAAAACACCTTTTTTCAGGGGAGGGAGGACATTCATCTGCTAAATATGATAGACACTTAATTCATGGCTGAAGAGGGTCATTTTTGAAGGTTATTTAATGGGTAATATTTTAATCCCTTTATTTTTCCATTTCTGTTTCATTTCCACCCCCTTTTACCTCATATTTTATTTTTAATTTTTTTTTGGCAGTAATTAGCATCCCCTTTGCCCCTTGGCAACACCTACATGTATGATAACAAAATAAACAGCGGAATGCAAGTAAACATGCTGGTCTTACCTTCACACACCATGGGGTCAGTAGCTATTTCATAACCACTGTAGCACAGACAAGTCTCAACATTAGATCCATTCAAATAACAGTCACCGTTGATGCACATGGCAGATGCAGAGCAGTTGTTCTGAGCTAGAAGGTAAAAAACAGTACACGACAGTTCACCCCCAGACACAGGATAATGGGCATCGAGCTGAACCAAGAGAGGGCACTATTTTTCAGCAACAGAGGCTCCTTGGTCAGAACTCATGAACTTCGCTGGTTCACCAACGAAAAGGTAAATTAAATGTCCACCACTCGAGTCTATCACAATACAAGTCCTGCAAGTTCATCACAAGTCATTCAGTCTTAAGCCAAGTCATAAGCTATTCAAATGAACTGTTACAAAAGGGTTCACTGCTGACCCGGTTACTCATAAAGAACTTTCTCATTAAGGACTTGGGCTGCGATGGGATTTTTGAAGGGACTTATGTGATGGACTTGCACAACAACACTGGTTCTTATTTAGCTTTGCTCCAACTGAATTTGTAACACATTGCAAAATAAATTATCTGTTCCCTCAATTCAGTCACAGAGATTAGAAAATCTGACTTTGCTAAACAGACGAATATCCAATGAGCGAATATGTAACTGAATTACCCTGTTGCATCTAATATCTTTCTCTTGGTGAAAAAAATGTATATCTACTGCACTGAATTGGGAAGACTTCCCGGAAGGAAATCTTGGAAGGAAATATGAATGTGATGCCAATAAGACATTCAGCATCCATTAACTTCAACCCGGAATGATATGAAAAATGCAAAACAAGCTTCGCTTACCCACACAACTTCCATCTGGTTGCTGAGTGAATGCTTCATTGCACGTGCACTTAAATGAACCTATGTTGTTGACACATTCCTGCCGGCAGCCGTCAATATCTAGTGCACATTCATCAATATCTGCAACAAACGAATGGCATCTAGAGTAACTGAATTCTGTACGAATGGTGCCGTGGCACACCTATCATCAATCTGAGCTACTTGGACCACTACACAGGGAATCTGTCCATGCCCATCCCTTGTAATATTCATAGCCCTTGGACTCATGCCCAGGAATCCATAGTATTGTTCCTCTTTAAAATTTTGAGTTCAGGCAGGGAACTGTAAGAAAAAAAGAGTTGGGGGTAAAAATGTTTTCTTTAGGGGGCAAGTTACTTCTGTAACCTGTTATCATTTTTCTGGGCCATAAGGCTACATTATGGGGCTTTTTACATGCTTTGGAAAGGAAGAGAACTGAAAAAGGGCCAAAAATTGCTTTTCTCCCATTTTTAGAATTTTTTTGGAGGCTGGGGCACCTTGATGTCTCTTTTATTTACACTATTCTTGTCCTCCCATCATCATGGGGACAGAGGTACGACATATCATATGATAACTCACCTTGGCAATCCAGACCATCCCCTGTGAAGCCAACATTACATTGGCAGCTGAAGCTGCCAATGGTATCAGTGCAGGTCGCATTTACGTTGCAGACTGGTTGCGACCTCTGGCATTCGTTCTCGTTAGTACACGTACGTCCATTGCCAGCCCAGCCATCATTACAGGTGCAGTTGTATGACCCATTAGTGTTGGTACAGTTTGCTTGGGTGTGGCAGTCATCAAGACTTCTACTACACTCGTCAATATCTACGACAAATTCAAATGAATTCTACAAGTAATATTTCATGGTACATTAACCTGAGGGTCATTGCAGGAATAAACTGCCAATAAATGATCCCAAAAATCAAAATACAGAAACAATCAAGGGTGACAAAGGCTCACACATTGGTTTGTACACATTTTGCAACTTTCACGAGAAATTCATACAGCAGGCATTTTCCTTATCTTTCACTGATGGCCTTTCATTGGTGTTACTTGTCAGACCTGCATTATGGGTCAAAAAAGACTGGCCAGTCGGTAAGTGAAGAATTTATTTGTTCAGTATGGACAACCAGTACAAAAAATATTTACAGTCAAGAGCATGGCAACACTGGTCTAAACCAGCAGAATAATTCCTCAGGACTGAACGTGTGCAGAATCAGTGGTGTAACTATAAGAGATGGGGGGACCCCTCTGTGCACCCCTTGGTGCACCCCCAACATTTAGCCCTATTACGCCACTGTGCAGAATTAGCAGGTATACCTTCATCTTACTTACAAGGGGTTTTAGTCATTGATTCTTAAGCAAGGGAACACAGGGTCCAAATGTTGTGTTGCTGAAACAGCAATACTACAAATTGTGCTCCACTGCTGGAGAGCTTTGTCTTTGTATGCAATTTCTACCCACCTCGTCGCTCAAAAAATACTAAGTCTGCTTCTGTGACATGCCAAGTTCACTCACAATAGAATGCCTAAGTCATTTGTCTTCCAAATGGCATAAAATAAAATTACCCTCAAGAAGCAAAATCTACTTGTCCATCAGGGATCAGAAGTTTAGTAATATTACTCGAGTCATACCTGCACAAGTGAATCCACTGCCTTCGTAGCCTTCATTGCATGTACAGCGATAAGAACCAATGGTGTTACCACAGGTAGCATTGCTGTCACAGCCATTTACTCCAGTGCATTCGTTGATATCTAAAAATCACCATAATGAACAAAGATGTCTGACGTAAAGCAGCAAAATGAAGTGCACAATTTCCTACGAGCACCATGCCTTCCAAGAAACTCACAGAATCTACATGTAAGAATATGAAATGCATTAAAAGCAACAAAGGAAATTCGAAACGTTCTTACAAAGAGAATTATCAAATTATAAATTCTCTGCAGGAATCATGGTATTTTGACTCAAGTCACACGTGGACAAAATTTGACACAAATTAATGATGGTACCGGTTTGTTCATGCAATCTACCCTGCAAGTGCATGATGTTAAACTAGAATTGAAATCATTTCTGGCTGTTACAACTGCACCCTCAATAAACTCTCAATACTGTTTCTTCTATTCCCGAAATGTAATTACAAACCTTGACAGAATGTGCCATCACCAGTGACATCCATGAAGCCTTCATTACAGATGCACTCAAAGCTACCCACGGTGTTGTTGCACATGGCATCATCAGCACAGTTGTCTATCCGAAGGTCACATTCATCAATATCTGGGAAAAGATACAAACCACTTGATAAAAACTTGTGAAAAAGAGACTGAATATAGCAATATCCACAAGATATTTAGTTTCAAAGTTTTGCCATACAAGTGTCCAGAAATCACAGACTTCGACAGGAGCTGTCTAAAGTTTCATTTAAACAACCTTAAAGGTGGGGGTGACTCTGACAAAGCATCTCATAGATGCTACTCAGAAGTGAAACGCATATGTTCTGTGTCAAAGAATTGAGTTAAGACTGTAACTAACATTGCAATCCAAATTTACTGAATGACGATAGTGCATCCTTTTCATTGCCACCAACACAGTTCCTGGCCAAAGATAAGATAGAGAAATTTCAGAGTAAAGCCAGGGGATCGCACATATACCATCTACTACATCCTACATTCCACTGTAGCTTCCATAATTAAAATGAGGTTATCTACATATGAGGCAGAAAAGAATCCTTTTGTAGATTGAAACGAAGACTGCTTTAAACAAATTAAAAGGCAGCATCCTGTATGTGATACGACAGAACACTCTCACAGTTCACCATCACAGCAAGGCTGACATAGCTAGTTGGCAATATCTTATGAAGATAAAAAAATGAAAACAAATATCATACCAATACAACGTTTCCCATCTACAAACAAGAGATATCCGGAGTTGCAGCTGCAGTTGAAGCTGGCGAGGCTATTGAAGCAATTCTGGTCACAACCTCGTCCGTTACTACTGGCAGGCTCATCTCGGTACAAAACACACTCATCAATGTCTGCCAAAGAAATTCAATGAAATTATTGGTCGCTGTTTCTCCTACTGGCACTCCTTAAATCTAAAATCACATTCATAGCTGGCCCAGGAGACTCTGGTTTATAATACTGTCTCACTGAGACGGGTCAACAATTGGACAAGTACTCCCACATTTTCCTTTACGTAAGACATTCCTCACTGGGATTTTAAATCACAATGAAATAAATAAATATACTAGTATTGCGTAGATGTTGAAAAGGACCTATTTACACCTGAATGAAAACTCAAGTGATAAAAATAAGCAGTTGTGGTTAAAGATTCTTTGTTAGGCTCGATTTTTTCACCTTTTTAAAAAGACAAAGGAAGTTGACTAACTGTTTCAGTGTCTGAAAACAGGACTAGTTGTCTCATGCTTCAGACTTGGATTGCATGTGCTGATATTAAACTTTTGGAAATATGCACACACAGCAAGAGAGTCCCAAAGCTTGGGAATGAACTTCCAAATCAAGAAATTGAAGATAATTGACAAACTGTTTCTCAATGTCTCTTAAAAATTTAACTATCTGGAGAAATGGTCCACAGCCTGCAAAGTTGCCACACACCAATG
Organism: Acanthaster planci; assembly: GCF_001949145.1. The sequence continues at coordinate 43,248 of NW_019091464.1, forward strand.
CATATCCTGCCATCTCCCTCCAATCCTGCTGGACAAGATCCACAGGTGAAATTCAGGGATGGTGGGTCGTCATCAAAACAAGCCACTCCTGGATAGCATGGGTTGTCTCCACAGGCGTCAAAGTTTACCTCGCAGAATTCCCCTGACCAGCCGGGCGTACAGTTACACAACACCACCTTGATTTAAAACAGAATGCTAAGTTTCCATAATGTCCAGTATAACAACTGGGCAAAGGTCAGATAGCCATCCCCTGGCAGGTAAATTCCATAACTCATCATAGACCCCATGATTCTGGCATCTATTGTATATACATGAAAATTCATGTAACTTTGAGCATTCCTTTCAAAAAAGATGTTTTTGGAGTAGATTTGTATTAAAGGCCACCTGACCAATTTGGATAATGGAAATATAAACTTTGAAGCTTTTCACCGTGAAGGTAGCAAATGGTGGAAATATATTGCAATTATTGTGCAAGCCATATTTTACTTAGTTTACCAAAGGGGCATTTCTTTTGCCATAATGAAATGCTAATTGACAGTTGCCTAAATGATTTTTAAGTTCACGTAAACGCTTACAATGTAAAAAATAGGCTGTTAAGTGTAGGACTGATTTGTTATTTGGGATACTTGGTATATTGGCTAAGGCCAAGACTATAAAAATGACAGTGGTTATCCAAAATGACAGACACTTACACCAAAGCGGTCTGCCATAACGTTGGTTCCAGACACAAACTGATCATACAGACAGGTGGCATTGTTCATGCAACCGCAAAGTTTCACAACTAGTTCTAGTGTAGCATTGGCACTCCCGTCACTTGCTAAGAAACCCAGGCTGACCGCTGACCTGTCAACCGGTGTCCAAGTGAACAGCCCTCCTACAAAAAAGTACACAGTTTTGGAGTTGAGTGAATAAAAGCCCTGCTCTGGTATTGCACTATTTTAGTATATGCTGCTCTTGCATTTTTATGTGACACAAAGCTTGCCTTAACTCGGTGTATATGAAGAAATTCTGTTTGTAAACTTTCACCCACTGGACATCAAAAAGTAACTAAAATAATAAATTTTAACAAAAGCAAGTGGGAATACCTACAATGATAAGTGATGGTAAGTGTAGACATTTTATTTTGGCTCCAATGAAGACTGAATTGATGACAGAAGTCCTTGCAAATTAACTTCCAGTGTTCTATGATGTCATTTTCAATGGACTGAATTCTGGAATGTACGCAACTTTCGGAGTTCAAGGAAACCTTTAGTTTGCCACTTTTTACTGACCTGGAGAGGTGAGAGATGCACCTGGAATTATTTCCAGCAACTCAAATGAAATTTGGTCCCCATCAGGATCGACAGCTTCTAGTTGCAATGTAAAAGGCTGCCCAACGACCACCTCAATTTCCTCAATGATCAGCGTAAAGTTGGGAGGGGAATTGGCTAGGGGAAAAAGTAGATTTGTTAGTGTTTACAGTGAGGACAATTCACAGAAGAAGCATGGTTTTTATCGCATCGGGATCATTAAAAACCCTGTCAGAGAAAATAACGAGACAATTTTTTTTATCAAGCAACCGATCTTGTAAATGCATCTGAATGTTTGATAAAACGCAGATGTACTAAAGGGAAAGGTGGGTTAAACCTCATCTCTAAGGCTCAAGTGGAAAGTGAAAATGGAGAAGATGGCACGACTATTGTTGCCAGTCGAGCCCCTTTCCTGATAATCTAACCCCCTCCCTCTTCAGGTAAAACCTAGAGGGGCCCCTGATATATTCATATTCAATGGCTGTTGGACGTTCATGCACGCGGTTGGATCGCCAGATGTTTAAACCCTGCATACTTGCAGTCATGAAATCAGCAGTATTCTGATCGTTGATTTCCATGGATGCCATGCCGACCGCTTCATTTCCCGTTGCCAAGGTATCGTACAAGCACACTTTGTTTTGTCCGCACGTATCTCGAGCAGTCTGGAGCGAGACTGTATCAGCTTCATTAATGAGATCGTCCAGGAACTTTGGTATGAAAGTCAAATCATTCAGCTCTGCCCAGCTCTCATCAGGAGAAACATAATAGAAGAGAGAATCACTCTCTGTTGTACGCCCTGTACATAAGAAGTCAAAAGATTATACACAAGTTCAATTCATACCACAAGTCAGCCAGATTTGCAAAATTGTCAGTGTATTGGTGCTGCAAACACTCCTTGCATAATCACTAAAGTGTTTTGAGTTCAACCTGTGTATCCTGCAGTAAGACAGAATGTTTAATAGACACAAGTGACAAATTATTCAAACAACAAACAGAGGGATGTGACAAGAATCTTTTGGCTCTTTTTGTAACTGTTGCTTTGGTTCTTTACTGTTTAATGACTGAAACAGATAACATTGCTGTTTGCACCAGCACTACCAAAGCAGGTATTAACAAGGGAAAATCACAATTTTACTCACAACATATAACATTATTTATTGCAAAGAGTTAATCCAGGCCTTGAACCTGATTAAATATAAGGATTTAAGCACATAGTGCTGAAATTCACATTCAAAATCATTCTTGCTTTAAAATGAAACCATGTAGGGTGTTACATATGACCCCCCCAAAACGTACAAGTTTCAGCAAAATTGAAGACATCTTGATCAGAATAGTTTCCATTTGGGCCAGTAGCTTCTTGCAAGTTACCGTTACGCCTCTGTAGATCATTCATTTGATCACCATCCCAAAGGCCTGTAGAAAATAATCGTTCAAAGATTCTCATTTAAAAGACAGCAGCCACTGATTGCTTAACAATAGCAACTTATTGCTTAATGAGGGAGAGTTACAGTGGCGTGACTAGGATTAAACTAGTGGGGGCACCAGCCATCTTCTGGGGGCACCAGCTTTCAGTGGTGTGGTTTTGGGGGCAAGTTTTTGTTTGTGTTGTTCAATATCCATTCATCTGTTTTTTAGTGGGGGAAGGGCACATGCAAACTTAGGGATGCAAACTCTAATGGAATATTGTCTATTATTATTGACCCCTCGAAACTAACAAAAGACCCTGAAAGACCAAGGCCTCCTGTATGAATTAAACTCACAAGTTTTGAAAACAAAACTCTTTGTTTCTCATTGTTCACTGTTAAATGTGTGACTCGATTTTTGTAGCTGGTCTTGTGATACAGTCTTGATTCCTGCAATATTTGAAAGGGTATAATGCATATTTTAAGTGCATGCAGGTGAATATAGTGGGGAACAAAGGCCACATTCAGTTGTTTCTGTACAACAACAACAAACTTGTTTCTCAAAATTTCTCACTCTATTTCTTTTCCTGCTGGGTTGAGCCCAAAGTTAATCACAAAGTAAGAGCCTGGTAGAATTAGACTGCAATTTAACTGCATTTTCACATGCTGTGCCCTACCTAACAATCCCTTTGATCTCCCCATGTAGTCTTGACCAGGCTGTAGGGAGATATCAGCGAAGCCATTGCGGATGCTGACAGTGAATCGAATATCCTCTGGATAGATGGCAATTATTTGGATTGGATCTTCCATTCTCTGCACAGTGAAATTCCCAAACTCCAAACCTGAAAAGAATTTTTCATTCTTTTTTAAATTTGTCATTTCATGAAAACTAAGGCCAGAAGAGGGAAATAATCAAAACAGTGACTTGATACTGCAAGCTTGCCTCACCTTCTGCAGTAGGTGAAACAGTGTTGCCGTTCACCTTTGTTTCTAAATCCGTCCCTTCACTGTTCACCTTTACCTCAATCTGCAAGCAAATAAAAATGATCATTTAATTCATGGTAATAGTTCTCTTTTGTCCATGAACGTGAACGAAAATAGCAATGCACATTAACGTCTGTTTCATTTTTATTCCTAAAGGCTGACAGATATATTCTCATCGAGTTAAAACATGAATGCTTTTTAAAAAGTTACATCGAGTTTGAGGCAAAATTCAATGATTTACCACCTCCAAAACCCCTCCTGCAATCATTAGCCAGAATGAGAACACCCTATGTTTTCTATGAGTACAAGAGTCTTGACAAAAAGTAGCCACTAACCCTTGCATCACCGTCAGCTTCAGCAGCAAACGCGGCAAAGAATGTAGCCAGGGATAGCTGCTGGGTTTGGGAGTTGAAAGCTCGCTGTGTCCTGCCTTGCAGCTCAAAGTATCTTTGGCCAGCGTCATTTTCAAACAGAGCCACAGTGTATTCACCCAGGCCATTAAAGGTGTACTCCATACCGTCCAGCGTCCGCAAATGGGGATCTCCAAAGAACCATGCTGGTGGGTCGACAAAGGCAAGAAAAAAAATGTTTTCACTGCTGGTTGTTGTTGAGCTGCTCATCAGGCTTGAAAATTAGGTAGTACAGAAGGTGCTTCACACAAGGGCTTTTGGATGTGTAGGGGTTATTTTGGGGGGGATGTCTCTCATCCACACATTTCATACTTCATCCACTTTTTCCCTCATCCAAAGACTCCATCAACATTTTTCTCCAGCAGAAGTTTTTTATTGCAGGGTGGGCAGAGGTGATTAATTTGTTGGTAAATCTTACTCAAATCAGCTGAACAGACTGGATTGAACATGCGAACATCACATTATCAAATTATTAGATGTCCGTAGTTAAAGTTCTGATCTGGATTAAGTTTTCCACATTTTCACTGCATCACATTTATTCTTATCCATAAATACCTCAAGTCAGGAAGTCAAAACAAATTGAAAATAACAAATTTTTTAATCATTTTGTTCAACAAGTCTATTTCATTTTCTCTGGCCATGCTATGGTATGTCCCTCTTGCAGGCAGTCGTAGACAATCTCCTTACATAAAGAATGGCTAAAGACTGGCCATGTGATCGGTTTTCAGCCAATAGGAATGGCTAAACTATTTTGAGCAGTAATGGGTATACTTTACTCCGAATCTACAATGAAATGAGGGCAGCTTGAGGATTTTTTTAAGGTTCTGTACAAACAGGAATTGTTTTTCGTTTGTCATCCAATTTGATGATGCATTACAAATGTCAAAAAAGTTTCACTTGAAAAGGGATATAATTTGAGTTTCATCAGCAATGATACTTTGAACTGATTCATGCAGGCAGGTTAAGTTACATTTTGACACCATAATTTTATTATATTCTATCAGCTCAGTGCTAAAAGGTCATTATGGCACAAATGTAATATTTGAAAAACCTCCTAGGGTGTCACTCTGGGCATGAAAGGAAATGAATTACTCTACTTTCTTACTTTTATTTATTAAATTATTTTTAGGACCAACATATTTCATTTTCAACCAAATTTCTTACCCGAATTCATGTTTCAAACAATCGTTTGAATAATGACTTCTTAGTGTAATTTTTGAATAAGGACCTTTCAGCAGTAATTATCGAGGTATTGCGACAAAACAGTCACTAGCACTCCAACTCAACACAACAGGACACAAGACAACAGTAGACCAATTATACACAACTTACTCCTCCATGGTGGTCGATACCTTGACCAGTTCTGACGCGGTCTCTTTGCCACATACAGACTACACAATGTCGATTGCTCACAGCAATAATAGCGGGGCAGTACGTCTTCCTCTGTCAATCAAGATCAAACACAAACAAGTCACTGGAGATCTGCCAGGTGCACTATATCACTTATGGTCGATACATGGTTTATTAGAATAGCTCAAACTTAGTAAAGTTTGTCAGATAAAAGCTAAGAGTATAGACCTAAACTTAACTTAAAAACTTGATACATTATTGAAACATTAATTCTGTACACAGCATTATGGCAAAAATCAGAAGTGAAGATTCCAAAAAGATGAATAACAAAGTGTTGTAATAAGTTAAACTCTATACTTTTTTTTTTCACATTTAAGCACTTTCAGACAAACACTGATGAGCATACAGTGTTAAAAATATACGACGATGTAAGGACAAGACCTGTAATGAAAAATTCATAAACAGCTTGCAACATGAACATGTATTAACATTTGATAATGCCTCCTGAGATGTGATATTGCCCGCTGCATAAAATAAAAAGCTCTGGCACCTGGATACAAGACAGTTTACTAATACTCAATCCTTATTGGTCAAGAGTCTGCATGGGAGGTAGCAACGGGAATGTGCCACATCACACGCGGCAAGTCTCTGTATGTGGAGATTCTTCTGGACAATTTGCACAAGGGATATACATGTACCGTAAAACGGACGGAGGTATTCGGGAAAATGAAATGAATGAAATCACAAAAGCATTGGAAACCTATCATGTATTGACTTCTTTAACTGACTAACCGGCTTAGGGGCATTAGTCACTTCCATTCACACATTTAAGGCCGGCCAAGCATATTTATTCCCTTATTAACCTCTTCCCAATGCAAAGTGCATATTTGGAGACACGTGTATAATATTAACAATAATAATTGAAAATCTATAATACGCCGTTTTCAAAAAAATGATCAACTGTGTAGTACAAGACTGACTGACTGACTGACTGACTGACTGACTGACTGACTGACTGACTGACTGACCGACCGACCGACCGACCGACCAACCGACCGACCGACTGACTGACTGACTGACAATGCGCTAGTACCCAAACCGCAGTATGGGGATATGTCTGTCCCGCCAGCAGGGAAAATACTTTTACCGAGACCTACCCTGCTGGCATCAGTGATATTTTGATCCCTCAAACCCCACGTACGCTAAAAGAAAAGTAATTATACTAGACACGGTGATATTAAAATTACGAATCACAGCTAAACCTATACATTATAATTAAAAATAACAATAACAACCCTGCTAGATAAAACTAATGAAATCAATCCATAGGTGCTTACGAAATCGGAGCTGATCATAAACAGGACTATTGATGCGAAGAGGAGGGTACCTCTCCATAACTGAGGCCACACGTCCACTCCAGACTCCTGAAACAAGGCCCCACCATCGTGTGCTATAGCAACACAATGGGCCAGGAAAGCCAATACGTTGAAACCGATGCGCAAAGCAAAGAACTAGATGTAATGAACAAAATGTAGGCAACCGCAATCAGTTATCTGTGTGTACAGTAATGTACACATTAAGACAGGGAAACGGCACAAAATATAGCTCGTCAAATCTTTCTATGGGATTACATGATGAAGCAAATGCTGTGTTCATGGGGTTCAAGTATTTATGTTTATCTGGTTTTTCAGCATGAATTTAACATTTTCCCAAGCACTTTGAAAATAACTGCCAAAATTGTAACAAACGGTACGGTAGGCACTGTTTTTCAGTTAACTGCTTTCAGTACTTTGCACACTTGCACTGTTAATGGGTGTTTTCTTTGTTTAATGGTAAATTGCATTAAAATTCCATTGTGTCCTGTTGACAAATGAGTGCCTTTTATGACAACCATGAAGTAGTTATCGAGCATGCATAGAGTTTCTGAATGCCAGAAAAGAAATCTTGAAAAGATTATGAATGGCCTTCCAAGTCATGGTTAGGAAGTGTCCATGGTATGAATGCTTTGACTGTGTGTTTAAGTAGCTAATTGAAAATAGATAGAGGAAAATCTGAATGATCTACATTAAAAGCAACTCTTGAGTTTGATAAATTTGAGAAGCTGTACATGTTGTCCTTTGTTAAATACTCATCTGAAGAGAAACACACTTCTAATATTAATTGGTGTCAGCTCTTTCCATCATTCAAATGAGACACAAAGGCAGCATAACTACATCTTGAAATTGGATTTTATGCTCTGATAACTATATATGCTCTAAAATCTCACAGAGCTATGGGATTCAAGTCATACTTACAACTGTTTGCTGGAAATCTTCTTGGCAAAAGATAACTATCTCTCACTAACCACCACCTCCAGTCAAAAAATAATGCAAAAATGATGTTGGGTGGGCAAGTGTTTCTTCGTCGACGAGCTGAAAAGTATGTTAACAAGTTATCTGTTTGACGGTTGTACCAATCAAAGCAGGACAGACGAGGATTGACAAAGTCAGATCCGAGTGCATCGATCTGGTAGATCCAGCGCCCTACCCCAGCATTTCCGACGACATTGCCCGGTCGGTATGTGGAGGCCCCTGGTGGTAAGTCCACAAACACACGGCGCCCGACGGACCCACAAGAGTAACCCATGATGATGTTTTCGGCGGGTGAGAGTTCCGGGTTCCAATTCATACCGCAAGGATCATAGTTAAGGATGACATAGCTATGTGCTGCATCGGTCAGCACAATCGCTTGAAAGGTACTGGTCGCCTGTGAAGAGTGGAGATTGAAATAAATATGAGTCAGATCCCATCTTCTGAATCTCTTCATAGGTGGATACAATTCTGCAGACGGTATCGGTTCCATTCCTGCCAGCGGAGCTCACATGTGCGCCCCTCACTGGGAAGCCATTTTTTATTGAGCTTCATACATCTATCTTATTTAAACTTAAGTATGAAATCAGTGCCAGACTATTTTCTAACGTGGCTTGATCAATCACAAATTTTAAATTCTTCCTCAGCATAAATAGTATTTATTTGTACTGAAGTTTTGTTATAGTGCTTTTATTTTTGTCTACAGGTGCCAAAATAAAAAAAGTCAGCCTCGCTTTCAATTCCATATGGCTGACTTGTGAATGAGACGAATTGCAGATTAGGGCAAACATGGCAATTGTGCGATAGCATTTTGCACCAAAATTAAATGCAGTATGGAGCTACACACTACCCTATCAGGATGGTAAAAAGTTCAGAGGAGGTTTCATGGGCCAAATTAGCATGAGGAATACAATGTCAAGATTAAACCGCTTCAAGTTTAAATGAAATGCCAAGTTTCAAATAAATATCTCAATCTAACATTGCCAAAATAACTAGACACATGGCAAAACAATTTGTGTTAAAATTGATAAAGTTTCATAAATTCAACCTTACAAAGCCTTTTAATTGCAACATGCTGTAATATGGAGAAAATTGTCATAAAGCATTGCCACTATGTTGGTTTTTCTATCATCACAACTGGCAAAAAAGGCAAAATGTTCCAGCCTATTCTACTTTGTCACAGATTTCTTAATGTTTCGCTGTATGAATTGAGTCGTTTTTAATTCAGGCCTATACAAATGTAACACAGATACTACTGGCTGCATCGAAAATTATTGACCTCACACTTACAAAAAAATCATCCTCAAAGACAGTATGGACGTTACTCCATGTGATGGCAAGGGCCCATCTTGCAGAAAAGCTGCCATACTGTGCTGACACAATATTACTCACAGTAGCCAAAAATGCGCCATTCGAGGATTCATCATAAACCTGGTAAAAAACGGTGCAAATAATTATTACATAATAGAGAGTGGCAGTTGGTCACACACTATCACACTTTTTTTCTAGCAGGCATTTTGCTATAATGTGCTTAAATCCCTGTTCCAACATGCCACAGTTAATAAACAAGGCTTTTACAGCAAAATGCCACTGTATATAGCTTGCCAGTTCAATACACGTTATTAAACATACCTGAATTACATATAGCAGCTTCAGAAGTATCATATAAGGTCAGAAGGACAGAATCGTTTAAGGAAATAAGCAGGAAGAGTTGTAATGAGTCACTAATTTTTGGACTTGAGTCGAGTCAAGTTACTGTAACGTAGTGAATCGACTCCAGTCAAGTCATCAGACAAAACATATAGAGTTGAGTTAAGACAGGTATCTAGATCGATTCACTTTGAATCACAAATATTTGAACACAGTGCGATAAATAAACCAAGAAGGAAAGTCATATTTTGGCATTTTTAAATTTACCCCTGGGTTACTAAATTTGGGCACACCCCATGGACAATCTTGATGGCAATAATAATATATAACAAGCAAAATATAATAGTGTAAGCCACTATTTGCAGTGCACTGCAAATATTTTTCTCGCACAGACGTTTGCTTTTAGTGTTGGCACTCGAGTCTTATTAATTTTCACTCGAATTAGGTTTTCTGAAGCATGGCTCAAGTCAAGTCATGTCATTTGCTCACATTGACTTGAGTCGAGAGAATTCATTTACCAGACAGGACTCGAGTCACCAAAACCTGAGTCACTGACTTGAGCTACAACAACTCTGGAGGCAGGAAGAGCTAACTTTTGGTGGGGTGGGTAAGAGAAAGTAATGTAGTATGGATTATGTCTCTAATTTCAATCCTAAGAGGATAGAAGTATTCAAGGAAAAAATGATCACTTCAATGTGTGATCAACTTGTTTACTGGCATGGCACCTACATCAAATAATGTATAATATACTTCCTTATGTCTGGTCCATAATCAGTGATAATTGGCTAGAAGAGAATTTTGCTTGGGCAAGCAGTTGTTATGCAGCTTATTTTTTGCTTTACAGCATGAATGCAGTGCTGTATTTGAGTCCACCACAAGTCCTTTCTCAAGTCCCTTCACAAGGCCAGTCATAAGTAACAGGGTGAAATATGACAAAAGAATGTTTTTTCTACAGTTCATTTGAATAGCTTGTGAATCAACATCAGACAGAATGACTTGTGATGGACTTGTAATGGACTCGACTGCAATTACACTGCACGAATGAAAATTTGATAGACAGATTTGCTGCTGAAAGAAGCCCTGCATTAACTAAACAAAAAGTCAACAGTGGGTAAACATCCAGATTGGTTCTATAATGCGATGTTCCCCTCTAGTATGTCCTCATAAATGTCCACTGAATACCAGCATCTATTTGCCAGCATTGACAGCATATGGCCGTGTCCAAAACAGGCTTACAGAGCTATGGCTAGTTCTATTGTCTGCATGTCTCCACACATTTCCAATGGAGTGAAGGCCTAGAACTAGCTCTAGACGACAGATTCGAATGTAGTCTTTGCTGCTCACCTGATAGAATACATTGTGTGATGAATCAAACCGGCTGGCATCAACGTCTTCCCAGAAGGCAGCTATTATATTTGTACCACCAGAGAAGGATCTACTGGGATTGGGATAGGCATATTTGGCATTGGCAGTGTACCGTAGTCGTCGGAAATTTGAAAGAATAATGACGCCATTATCGGTGAACTGCAAAAACATGGAGGAAACCACAGAAACGTTAATTCAGTTTCAAATCTTCAAGAAATCAAAAGAGCTACCAACAAATTTTCGATACCAGAAAGTATCTCAGAAAGTTGATAATTTCTTGCAACAGGGAATGAAGAAAAAACACAACGCAAAATAATGAGGAAATTAGCTAATTCACAAAAAGTCACAAAAATGTGCGAGGATAATGTCCAAGTTTTGTTTGGTAAAAATGGTCCTAAATTAGGATTGGGGGCTGATATGTTTTGTTTGAATGTCACACAATTAAAACATCAAATTCCATCAAGATTTATAGAGTGTAACAGCACTCCTTTATTTTAGTTGGTGTAATAAATATTCAAGTAACCACGTATTCAGGAATACCAAACACAATTTTCAATTGTATTTCCAGAACCCGTCAATGGGTTTAATCTTGACAAAAACATGTACTTTTGACTTTGAAGTCTAAGGAAGTGAATATTTGACCGTGAACTGATAAAGACTTGCTTTTGCTTCTTTGCCGGCACAGCAAAACGTTTAACTTCAATGAATCTTCATCAGGTTACATGCTTACATTGCTATTATTAATCCATATTCATGAGATGGATGGGGTCCCATAGCACAATTTCAAACTTTACTTCCTTCCTTAAGCTCAATTATTGTCGCTTGGCCCTACCAGAATTTAAACTCTGCCCAACAACACTTTCATCCCTTGACTGTACACAGAGGTATTGATACTTACATATAAAAACTCATAAAGGTCATCACAGTAAGGGAAGAAATACAGAGGCCGAAATGTTGGAGATACCAAGTCTTCAGCGGGTATAAAATTCTGCAAAGGTAAGATTTATAAAGCAGATTGAAGAATGTATGAAACTAGATGTTAAATTTTAAAGCATTTCTGCATCATATGGTGCAAACACGTTTAAGGGCAAATGAAACAAAACAACAGAAAGCATTGTATGGTGTCACTTTAGTTCATGTTATCGTGTTCACGTTTTGTTTGGAATCAGGATTCAGCTTTTTCATTCGCTAAGAGCCATCACTTTGAACTCACTGGTTGATCAGCAAAATCAGAGAGCAGGCTATCTCCGACAGCAACTCCAAATGGAAGAAGATTTGACACTGTTCCAATGAAAGAAAACAAAAGTCTGATTAATCTAGCATGTCACAATTATAAACGAATAGCTAGTAAACAGGTCAAACTTCCTCGAGTGGTCCAAACAGAAATGTTCATCCTTAGGCAACAAGGATTTATGGCCAGGAGGTGAAGATATTTTTCAGATGAGTTCCAAGCACAATTTCAGGAGGTATAATAGCAACTTATAAAAACCAGTTATTTCTTATTAGTTGATTTCTTTTTCTAAGTTCAGACAACTTGAGGAGTATTCTTGGCAAAAAACTCTAGAGGAACTATCAGTAGTGGCTGTTCAGTAATTAACCCAGGTCACACATCTCTTTTCTAGTGACCGGGGATCCGGAGGCAGGATGAGGTTTATGCAAAGGCAGCAGCCAATAACTTGCAGGACATGCAAGTGATCTAGGGTAGACCTAAAACATATATTTTGGGGGGGGGATATTTTGGCTTAAAAAAATTTGGCACTGCCTTAATGGCATTACATTTTGTGGCCTTTCTGAAGGGTAAGGCTAGGTTACATACTTTGGAATAAGAAAAGGAAATTTAAATGTCCCCAAGTAATCAGCTGTCTCTCATTAACTTTCATATAACACACAGAAATGTACCTTTGGTACCAATTCATTCCATGCAACTTCATGTGCCTATAGTGACGTGTGTTACAAGGTAAAAATGACAACCTTTCATACATTCATGAGTACTTATTGCAATGCTGCCACTAATTTACAAAACAATATAAGAAGCTGCATGTATGTTTTGAGTAGCATTATTGTAAAAATTAAACAGTTGGCAATATTTAGGAAAAACGTAAAGCCAAAATCCTTTGGCTAAAGATGGACAGACAAACATCGAAACAACAAAAGCCATAAACAAAAAAGACAAACTCGAACACAATTTGATGACAAATCACTATAACTGAACTGAACATCATTCCTAGAATACAGGTTTTCTTTTTCAGTAAAGGTGAGAATTTTGAAAGATCATCCAGACGATTCCAAAGTAAAGTCCCACACTGGACTACATACTGTATACAGTGATGACGAATGAGCACATTCCATCATTGGAAGCGGAGTCCTGTGCTGTACAGGTAATGATTGTCGTGCCAACGGGGTACATTCCGCCTGAGGTCACTAAAGTGTTATCCTGATCTCTGCACATGATGGTATTAATGGGACCATCGACAGCGTCAACTGCCGAAGGTTGTATAAGCCAGTCGACCATTGCATTGTTGCCCGTCGTGCAATCCTCGATGCCTACTGCTGGGCAAGTAACTGTTGGGCCTTCAGCATCTGAACACAGAAGACAAATTCCATCTTTCAACAAAATTTTAAGTATTTCTACTCGTCAATCAGGCTTTCTGAATTAGAGTTATCAGAGAACAGTGGATAAAAGTTCTAGTCATTTGTCGCCACTGATCAGTGTGTAGTTTTTGAAATTTGAAATTGGCTTACATAACCACCAATACATTTACAAATTCCCTGGCACATCCTTTATGGCAACTGGCCTACATGGAAGGTAATCTGGGGTACGGCCACAGAGCAAAGGAGAAGACAGTGGAGTGAGAGTGTTACCTACAAGGAGTGGCATACACATTTTGCAGCAGCTGCAGCAGTGCACGCCGAAAAGATTGTTGATTCTGTGCAGCAGAAAGCATACATGATATATGTGCATATAACCATATCTAAACCAGACTATGCCACAAGAGCTACTTTTTGCTTTCTTTTACAACATTTAACTTGACTACCTTCAACCTTTCAAGAAATGGCTATACTGTATTTACACATCCATTGATTAAACAAATGAAGGCATGCCGTACCTATCACAGTAAAGATGAAGGAGGCTGAGGCTGGGCAGTCACAAGCATTAGTGACTTCACAAGTGACTACATGAATTCCAACTCCAAACGTCCCCCCACTGAGCCTGACTGCAGCTGATGTCAGGGAGTCTGTACAAATGATGGGCTGATTGTCGGAGTTAGTTGCTGTGACTGCAGGCCAGGTCACAGTAGCAGTTGGCAGGCCCTTATCCGTGTTTTGATTGCTGACGGTAGGTATAGTCAGTGATGGGGATGCTGCGAGGGGGGACAAAACAAAAGTAAACAAAACTCCTAAAAGATTATCACTGAGTATTTTGTCAAAATACGTTTACTGGTTTCAACTGCAACAGATTCACAAATGTATGTGCATAACAAAGGATCGTTCTAAAATAGGTTTTCCAATTGATTTTTCACACCCACACTGCACAAACAGTAATATGGTTTCCTTACCTGATTGTCGTTGAGCTCACTTTTTAATCATGATTTCAATATGCCACCAATAGTTTTCCCTGTAGGGTGCAGAATTGACCCAATTTTTCACAGTTCTAATTCATCCCAAGAGTGCAAAAATCATCTTATTAAACAACAGCACTCTACTGAAAAAGTAATTCTTTTTGTCAACCATTTTGCAAAATCAGGTTATCCCCTCCCTTACAAAAAATCACTAGTGTACCACTTAAAAATAACACCATTCCACATACAAACTACCCATTGAACGTACCAATGGTTACCACTGCAATGGTGTGTTGGAATGCTACCACTGATGCACCATTGAGTTAAGCAATCAGTGGTGTACCAAAGAAATGCACCATTGTTAATTCACTCAATGGTACACCATTACTTGCAACAAATGTTACGATATTAAATGATATACCATTGCTAGAAGCAATGGTATACCGTTCATTGTACCAATGACACACAATGGTACATCATCATTCACTAAACCAATGGTTACACCCAATGGTATACCAGTGATTGCACCCATGGCATTGGTCCCACTCAATGATATGTGCCAATGTGTTAAATATTACTTTGTTATTGTTTACAACCAGCTGATGGCAGATATACTGACATTAACATTTACCATTTGTGAGTATCAACTTGTTTACAACTGGACACCATGTAAGTACCATTCAAAATGGCCCCAACCACTGGACACCATTGCTGTTACCAGTGGTAACTTTTCATTATATTTTTACAACTGTTGGTTACAATCTACACCACACACATAACCTTTAAACTACCACATGAGGTACTACTTGATTCACATTTGGCACAATACGTTTCCATGCCAAGCCATATGAGTATCATTGACGTTGATTAATAGCACCATTGATTTCACTATTGGTCAACAGTTGCATTACTGGATCACCGTTAAGCACCATATTCAGTCACCATATGAAACCATACAGACACCCATTTGTTCACTTGTAAATACCAATGGCTTGCTGTTCAAATCACCAGTCACAATTGTTACCATTAGCTACTACTATGTATCAATGATTTTTTTTTTTTATAAACTAATAAAAAGAACACTGATATTACTAGTTAAAGATATAAAGATAAAGATAAAGATCTGTCTATAAACAGATGGCTTACCAGATATTGTGATAGTAAATGTACACATTCCTGAGTTTGCCAATGAGTCCTGTGCTGTACAGGTCACAGTTGTCGTGCCTACGGGGTACATTCCGCCTGACATTACTGCAGTGTTGTCCTGATCTCTGCATGTAATGGTATTAATGGGGCCTTCAACAGCATCCACTGCCGATGGCTGTATAAGCCAGTCGACTACAGCGCTGTTGCCTGCCGTGCAATCCTCAATGCTTACTGCTGGACAAGTAACTGTTGGACCTTCAGCATCTGATAACAGAAGTCAAATTTGATCATTTAACAAAACTTCAAGTCTTTCTCCAGGTCAAACAAGCTTTCTGAATCAGAGATATTTTAGAGAACAATATCTAAATGTTTGAAGTTCTAAACATCTGTTGAAATTCAGTGTGTATTTTTAAATCTTAAATTTCCCTAACCACCGATGTGAGCACAAAGGTGTTCCCAAATTCCCTGGCACAGACTTTGTGTAGGAACTGGTTTACATGGAAGGTTATCTGACGTACAGCCACAAAGAAATGAGACAAAGAGAAGTAAAAGCATTATCTACAAACAGTAGTATAACTGGGATACAGTTCGCAGGGTACACTGGGGGCCCTAATTTTCTGGAGGGGGCCACTCAATGGGTTTGGTCACGGTTCAAACAATAACGAAGCCTGACTTTCATCAGAATTTTTCCTTCTCTAATTTCTAAGAAGGCACAAGGGGGTCCACAAACCTCAAGTAGGAGTGGCTAATGTCCATATGTCCCCTCCTTATTAGTTATGCCGCTGCCGACACACTGAAAACAATCATCTGTGCTACAGAAAGCCTATAGGGTTTGCTTGCAAATGACAATATTTCAAGCCAAATGATGCTACACAAGATACGTTTTGATATCTCTCACAACCTCTAACTTGACTACCTTTAACATTTCAAAATAATTACTGTGTGTATATGTGCATCCGCTGATGAAACATATGTACCTATATATATATACCATACCTAGCACCGTAAAGTTGAAGGAGGATGAGGCTGGGCAGTCAGCAGCATTTGTGACTTGACAGGTGACAGTATGAGATCCAACTCCAAATGCACCTCCTGTAAGCCTGACTGCAGCTCCTGATGGGGAGTCTGTACAAATGATGGGCCGACTGTCAGAGTTGATTGCTGTGACTGCAGGCCAGGTTATAGTAGCAGTTGGCAGGCCCTCATCAGTGTTTTGATCGCCGACAGCAGGTACAGATAGTGATGGGGATGCTACAAGGAAAAAAAGAACAAAGCAAACATAACAAACTCTAAAAAATTATCACAGAATATTTTATCCAAGCACATTGAAACGTTTTAACTTCCACAGATTCACCGATGTGTGTGCGTAACAAAAGAACAATTCTAAAATAGGTTTTCCCAGTCATTCTTCACATCCATGTCACACAAATTCACCAGAACGGTACTTCAATTATATCCCCAAAAGTTGTGGAGCGTAATTCCTATAATTCTGATTTCAAAATGCCACCAAAGGATTTCTTTTAAGGTACAGAATCAAACAAATTTCTCACAGTATTCTAATTCATCCTAATTTTCAAAAAATCATCCCACAAAGCACAAGCATTGTACTGAAAAACCAAATTGCTCTTTTGTCAATCATTTTGGAAATTTCATCCCTTTAACCCAGACATGGATATTTAAGGTGACAAAATTTATCATAAGCTACCAACACAAGTCTATTCCTGATTTTTGTGTTAATTTTGCAAAGATGATTCATAAAAATTAGACAAATGTTGTAAGTCAAAAAAATACGAGTTATATTCAAAAGAAGTCTAAAGGATGTGACACATTTGCCAAAAGAATGATCAAGTTTATCATAAACAGAATACAATGGCCAAATTGCCCAAATTAAGTGCGAAGTATGAACCTTTCACATTTTCAATGCAGTGTCAATTTCTAGATTATATAATAGCAATGAGGATAATTAAAATGCAACAAATGCAATCTACTGGTGGCTTTTGGGGAAATTGAAAGTAGGAATTAAGATAAACATTGCTGGTGGCCAAACTAAATATTTTTTCTCGGGAGTCTGTATGAAATGCTGGTGTTAAAATAATTGGAAATCCTATATTGTGTATGAGCTACAAATGCACATAAATACAAGTGTTTCAGATACATGTATCTTCCAACATTACTGGACAACGTATGCTGCTTAAAGGCACCTTTCCATATGCACGTCAACACTTGCGCCAAGCGTTGCATATCCGTCAAAATCACTTCCGGGGCAACTTTGATGGCCGAACACAACGCACTTGTGTGTTATGTTAATGCATGGAGGCAATGTTTGTGTCTGAGAAAGTGAAACGCAAGAATGCATTGTGTATGAAATGTGCTTCAAAAACGTACATCTGGAAAAGTGCTTTACTGGTGAAAAAAATTAATCCAGTCCTCCGGGAGACAATTCGCAAAAAACATGGGAATTAACAGTGACAGGAACCAAGTAGGAGGCCTTCAAATGTTTTTTTCATATTTTACGTGTTGTGTCTGAGCTTATAGTGAAAATCAAATATAACTTGTGACAGGTAACATCATCAGTCCAGCAATGGAAAGTTTCCACTGTGGAAGACGTTAATAATTTTAAAAAGACCAACAGCAATCACCTATAAACTTTTTCAAATGTATCATACGGCAATTGTTATAGTTGCCTTTCCCATGCAACGTACATTTTCAGTGATGAAACACTAGGAAAAAGGAAATTAAAACAGCATAAATCATTGCAACAGAAGGTTATCTACAAGTAAAAAGATGCTGATATTACCAAATTAATACCTGAGATCGTGATAGTAAATGTACACATTCCTGAGTTTTCCGAAGAATCCTGTGCTGTACAGGTAACAGTTGTCACGCCTATAGGGTACACTCCGCCTGAAGTCACTGCGTTGTTGTCTTGATCTCGACATGTGATAGCACTAATAGGACCATCAACATCGTCCACTGCTGAAGGTTGTGTAAGCCAGTCAACCACTGCATCATTACCCGCAGTGCAATCCTCAAAACTCATTGCTGGGCAAGTAACTGCTGGACCTACAGTATCTAAGGCATTCACAAAGAATTAAAACAGAGGGATGAGCAATCTATGGAACACAATTTCCAACAAAGGCCCTGACAGCATGAATAACAAAATACTTATTTTTGTTGCAATAGGCAAACCCAGCTCGGACCATCCTTACATGAAAAAGGTCTTGACATTCACCTATCTTACCTGCGCAAATACATGTGTACCGAAAAACTGTTAAACTTCTAAAGTGCAATAACTGTCCAAACGTAGGCTGCTCTTTGCTTTACTATCAAGGTTTTACAGCTCCTGAACACTGCGATGTTCAAAAATAAATAAAACTGAAAATTAATCCATATATGTATGTCATACTGGTCACAGAAAACACAAATGTTCAGAGTAGCATTCATTACCTGGTGGTACTGATGAGGTGGTGGCGGGTGGCTCTGGTGTGGTGGTAAAGTCAAGGCCTAATGTGGTTGTGGCATCTGAACTTGATGTGGTGGTGTATGGGCCCGATGTGGTGGTGGTATCAGGGCTAGATGTTGTTGTGGCATCTGGTCCTGATGTGGTTGTGGCATTTGGCTCTGATGTAGTGGTAGCAACTGGGCCTGATGTAGTGGTGGCATCAGGGCTTAATGTGGTTGTTGTGTCTGGGCTAGATGTGGTTGTGGCATCTGGCCCTGATGTGGTTGTGACATC
The DNA here is from genome assembly GCF_001949145.1 of Acanthaster planci. The sequence continues at coordinate 62,489 of NW_019091464.1, forward strand.
TGGACTTGATGTGGTGGTGTCTGGCCCTGATGTGGTGGTGGCATCTGGCCTAGATGCGGTTGTGGTGTCTGGGCTAAATGTGGTTGTGGCATCTGGCCCTGATGTGGTTGTGGCATCAGGGCTAGATGTGGTTGTGGCATCTGGACTTGATGTGGTGGTGTCTGGTCCTGATGTTGTGGTGGCATCTGGGCTAGATGCGGTTGTGGTGTTTGGGCTAGATGTGGTTGTGGCATCTGGCCCTGATGTGGTTGTGGCATCAGGGCTAGATGTGGTTGTAACATCTGGCCCTGATGTGGTTGTGGCATCTGGCCCTGATGTGGTTGTGGCATCTGGCCCTGATGTGGTTGTGGCATCTGGCCCTGATGTGGTTGTGGCATCAGGGCTAGATGTGGTTGTGGTGTCTGGGCTAGATGCGGTTGTGGCATCTGGCCCT
>NW_019091464.1:65839-101116 GCF_001949145.1 Acanthaster planci
TTTGTGCTTGATGTGGTGGTGGGGTCTTGGGTCGATGTGGTGGTGGGGTCTAGGCTTGATGTGGTGGTGGCATCAGTACTTGATGTAGTGGTTGGGTCTTGGCTTGATGTGGTGGTAGCATCTGTGCTTGATGTGGTGGAGGCATCTGTGCTTGATGTGGTGGAGGCATCTGTGCTTGATGTCGGGGAGGCATCTGTGCTTGATGTGGTGGTGGGGTCTTGGCTCGATGTGGTGGTGGGGTCTTGGCTTGATGTGGTGCTGGCATCAGTACTTGATGTAGTGGTTGGGTCTTGGCTTGATGTGGTGGTAGCATCTGGGATGATGTGTTAAAATGGAAGTTTGAAAAATAAGTCATAAACAGTCAGAAAATTTTGCTACCCAGATAAATAATCTATCATTTAATGCCTTCTTAAGTCTTGCAACATTGCTGAATCTAGCAGAATTATATCTAAACTTTGCATCGGTTTACACAAGCAAATTTTAGCAATATTCTGGAAGACTGGTAAAAGCTGCTTGACAATAAAAATTTCAGCATCGTCGCATCTTGCAGGTAAATCTCAAGTACTATTTAGTGAGTAGTGAAAATAGTTCGCCGTTGTTTATTGGCGAGAACTAGAATCAGCATTTCAGTCGATTTAACCCACTTTTTAAAGCATGTTCAACCTAAGACACTTCATTTATATGCGTTTAGGAATGTGTAAATGATAAACGTTTTCCACGGTGCACATTTAGCTTTGTGAAGTTCACTTAGCATTTTGGACATTTTTAAACGCATTTCAATGCAAATGTCCATACATGTCATTGCTGAAACGTGTTTAAAACATGGGTACAACAATTAAGATATGTGTATAAACTGTAAGAAACGTTTCTGCTGTGTAAAAACATTTTAAGGCACAATATGGTCTTACTTCCTTTCGTAATGCCATACGGTATATTTGTAATGTACCTACAATGTATGAATACAGATATTCAGAAGGGAACAATTATTTACACTCTTGGATATTATTTCCTCTGGAATATGCAATTATGGCTGGGTCTTTTGTGCAGCCAACAGACCCCGTTAATTGTGTAATCGAGCTATAAAAAGCTACAAGTAAGTAAAAAACAAGAGGATCGGATATTAGACTATAAAAGAGTAAGTTTGAAACATGAAGCTATACAATACTGTGCTGAAGGGAAATATCGTGACAACCAATAGTCATTGGCCAACCCTCACACAATACCCTTATTGATGATAAATGAAATTATCAACTAAGTTAAACGACGTCATGGGATCAAAATTCAAGTTTTTTGCAAGGGAATTTATACAGCATATATGTCCTACGCCTTGTGTCCCATTGTGTTTAGACTAAACATTGAAGTTTATCCACTCAAAGCAGTATAGCTCCTAAATACATTAGAATGCGATAACAAAATCGGGTTTCGTCATTATTATATTTTTGTTGATATTGTGATTAAGTTTGCAGAGCAAACAAATTAGCTTCACAGTCGGCGTGAATGCTCATTTGAGGACTTCACAAACACGACAACAGGGAACCAATACGATTAAGGAAACTCCGAGGGTGTAGTGTCAGATCAAGTCTGCAGTCTTGGCACCGGCAGTGTGCCGGCACCTCGCTAAGGACCGGCTTATGCTACAGGCAAATGTGAAAGCAAAGCAAATTTGAAGCCTCGAAAGATTTGCAGCAAATTTCGCTCGAGTTGAAATGTGTATGCAACTTTTGCGAATTCCCAAATATTGGATCTCCCCAATTCGCATTTGTACTCGCTTTCGCGTGAAGCATGAACCGGCCTTAACCCTTTGGTAAACCCATTCAATTCGGTGCCCAGTCAGTCGAACAAGACTGCTGAATCGCCAAGGTTTTTTACGTTTGCCTGGGGCCTTATGATGGCGCCTTGTCAACAGCCCGGCTCTTTGTTAAAGTTTCAGTAGAGTTCAAAATTTCAGCGGCGACGCCCCAAAATGTATTGTGCTCAACAGGGACGCCATTTTATATCAGTTACAAGATAAGGAAAAACATTGTATGGTCACCTTTGGGGTAAGACGTTTTAGAAAACTGTGGAAAATAACTAAAAGACCTGAAAAAAACGACTCAGCGCCATCCTCAATCAATTCCGCGGAGTACCTCTGAAGAGGCCTTCTGCTGTTAAGCACTAAACGTAGTTGAATCCTTTTCTGGCTTTGAGAACCTGCAATCTGCACAAAGCAGCGCAAAATGAGCCTTCAGATTATCGAACCGCAGAACAACCCACAACGTACTATCGGACTAAATAACCGGCTAGAGGAAACAGATTCCTTCAGACCACTGAAAAAAGTTCACATGCCTAAAGCGCATAACATTGGACGGAAAAGTTCGGGATGTTGGAAGTTTCTTAATTTAAAAAGTAATGTTTCATCTGCACGTGTTGATATACCTTGATTATTCACATGTATACCATAAGCCTGTGGCTTGAATTAAAACACTGACCCCTACCGAAAAAAATCTACTTGGACACCTCCTTTGTAACCGATATTATGACGTGATAATTTCTGATTATGGCGAATTATAAAAATTGCTTTAATGAAATCGTTAGAAATATGAGCGTGGACACTTCAATTGGGAGGTCTGGATGAATACTTCGTGATCTAATTTCGACCTCGGACCGAATTAACTGATGGTAATTCCGTTATATTCTGATTGATTTTGCTAAATGTTGGGGCGATAGTCTCAACCGCATATAATCTGATAAAATCTCGTAACATCGGAACATGTTTTCGACTTGCTTCAAATGGTAAGAGCAGATTCGAGGGGCCAACCCCCTCTAAAAAACACCAATGAGGATTTCATTTATCAATCAGTGTCAAGATATTGAGTGTCTTAAATGGATGCTTGTATGGCCGGAACCATTTTGCTCGGGAAACTGCATCTGAGCAGCTGTTTTATTCCAATAAAAAAGTGCATCAGGGACGCCACCCCAAAATTCTCGATCTCCTAAACAAAGTGCTCCCCGAGGCAATTCTGCAATTTATATTCCTTGGTTTCACGTGAGTTTACACGAATATTCCAAGTTACATAGCGTAAAGCTCTTTTATAAATTTACTGCAAAACCAGGGTGTAACATCGGTGTTTGCCGAAGACTATATCAACACTTATATTAAAAGTTTTGTTGTTATTTCAACACTGATGGTGTTACTTTTAATACCTCCAGTGCACTGTAACACATGTTGGTGTGTAAAGTAAAAACTGTGGTGTTGAAATAACAAATTTTTGGTGCGGTTATCCGATAACACCAAAACAGTACCATTCATAACACCACCGTTTTGGCAGTGTTTATATGGAAGGCTTCGCATGAGTTTGTAGTCGCGCAAAAATTGTGAGATTAAAAAATAATAATTAATAAAATTACATCTCAACCTGCAACACTGATTGCTCATTTGCATATTGACAAAGCGCTGAATTTTTTTCAATGGTAAAAAAGTGGCACTCGTCGGAATATTGATCTTGTAAAAGTCCGATTGTCAAGGGTTTCTGTATTGGAACAACAGAAAAGCACCCTTTTCTTTGAACATAGCACGGTAAAATGTGCCGTTTAGCGGTCAAACATTTGCCAACCACATTTAGCGATTGTGTTCCTTGTTTCAATACCATTCCCAATGTGGAGTTTTTCCATATGTATGAGAATGTGATATCAGCAAAACTGAGTTCATTGTGATATCAAATAATCGCGTAACTAACAGTGGAGACAACCTGGATTATCCATTCCTGTTTAAAAACGGTGGTTCGTAAAGGTTTTCACAATAATTAAGGAACGTTTTAACACATTTGACGGCATTTTTGATAGCTATCGTTGGGCAAATGGAAAAGTCGAGACTGAAACTCTCATTCAATTTTCATACCTCATTCAATCTGCGCCAAAAAAGTCCAAAGACAAAGCGCGTATTATTGAAAGGCATGTATTCGAACTTTTGGGGCCTTATATTCATCAATTAATACAATTTAGCACCTGGCCCTTTCGTTTCCTCCTGTTCTGGGAAAATGTATATGCTAGGGTCCTGCCCTCTTAATTGCTACGGCATCGCGAGGGAGGGGGCATGGGAAGAACGTGGGAATACTGAAAAAAAAAGCTAATGAGGAGGGTAGAAAAAGTGAAAAAAGAAAAGAGCGAAGAGGTAAAAATCGCCAGTTTGCCTGATTTACATTGAGACTGACCCCCTTCCTGCGTTAATATTGCTTTCATGACATCTATACCTGAATTGTCCTTACGTGTTCTCGAATCTCTCTGACAGTTCCTCTAACAGTTCCCCGAAATCTAGTGCGAAACGTAGCAAGAGATTCCATGGTCTTCCATGGTCTGATCGAAAGAGGGGGGGCAGAGCAAGACGAGCCAACGGCTCTTCATCTTCAACTCGCTCGATTTGCAGGAACGGTGTCACAGTAAAATGCAGGTCGCTATTATCGCATTTACTACATTACGCCTTTCACGGTGCCATGGCCAGTTTTGGTGTTTTGGTCGCTTTGAGTCTTTCGCCACGCTTGGTTTGTGCTTTCTGAGCTTGCACGATCACGCCAGCTCAACCAAGATGTACAGATCAATGTAATTTGTTACCACAGAAATTCAAAATTCAGGTTGATTCATTTGACAGTCGGACGAACAACAATGCAGAGTGGTCCCAGTTTCACTACCGGTACTGCTAGAAAAGGGCACAATGACTGCTCTTTGTCAACGGCCTTCCTATTTGTTAAAAGTTCAGTTCAGTTCAAACGTTTTTGCGACGACGCCCAAATGGTATTGTGCTCAGCGTTGACGCTATTTCAAGAGACGAAATGAGAGGAAAAGCAAACTTTTCAGTAAAAGGGCATACATACAGCAAACTTTTCCCTCTTTATTAAAGATAGGATTTGCACGATGTACTTGTGTACGGGTCTTGTCATAACGGGATCGAATAATATCGCGCAAGTGGGGGAGTTATAAATGTATGAAAAACAGGCTGAAAGTAAGAGGTCACACGGCGAGCTTCCAGAACCCTCGCTCGGCCCGCCTGCGGGGATTCTTTTTGTGGGTGGTGCTCATGGACGCCATTACAGGACAGCGCACACGTTTACAAAATGTCGCGTCACAAATAGGCCCACGCAAGAGGTCTGTAGAATTGGAAATTATATCGTCACATATGTGCAAGTCTTTTCTGTGCTGAAATTGCTTGGAGCCAGATTACAGGTTTGCTGCAGCAACTCGGTGGCATCGTTGACTTAAAGAGGTGTCAACACCACGTTATGAATCGGTACAGACAGTATTGTTGACACTTAAATTAGAAAATTCTGTCTCCGTTTATGAGCGATTTTCATTTTCCTTTGTGGCTCATGCTCTGGCGATTAAGGGTGCATGTATTCTTATATAAAGAATTTTTTTAAGGTAATAAGTTTCTGAGCTGAAAAGATCGAGTCAAAAGATCAACGGTCAAGGAAAACCCCGTTGGCAGATGATATTTAGTCCTGACCACCCCATGTATACTTGGAATGGCACCACGTCGTATGCACTGTGATTGGTAATAACTTAAAGAGAGTTTCAAGAACCTCTCTCTACTTTATACAATCTGAGACTCTGGCTTACAAACTGTACAAGAGTGATTTTGAATCTTCAAAAAAGATGTTTGGCATAATAAAAAAAAACTTTCTTTCCATGGGAAAGTGAATCCAGCATAGCCAGCCTCACGAGGATTGTCTGTCATCACAACTCATTTATTTTCTATAAACTGCATTCATAGAAATGACCCTGACACTTCACATTGTGCCTATCCTACATTCCTCCGGTATTGCCAGGGATCAAACCTGATTTTTACGCACGTTAATTTACTTCTGCTTTTTTTTAGTTTGTAGCTCTTTTAGTGACATGTGATATATTTATCTGACAAAACGCAGGCCAGAACATGACTTAATTTCACTCTCTTTACCGAGATGGGGAATTTATCAACAAAGACGCGATTGGAAAAAAGACGCGATCGCCACGTATTACACTCGGCCACTATGGCAGTTGACGTGACAATATCAAATCCTCAGCAAAGTATGGATGTATCGCTTTTAATGATGAGACCAGTATTTTAAGTCCCACACATCTGCAACGCATCTGAAGTCAGAAACCACTACACTGAATGTAGGTTCCATTCTTATTCGTAAAAGTCCTCAATCATCCAACGGAGGAAGGTCTGAGGACTATTAGAGTCAATGTCAAGTTACGTCCGAGAACATTAAGTAGTAGTCTGGGTGTCTAACCATTATTTGGAGGTGGACCCTGCACATGGTCTGCACAAAAAGGATCAGCATTTTCTTGTCCTTTCAATCTTGCAGTTCAACATTTTGACGGGTGTCACTGTCATTCTTGAGCATCATTACTTTCTGCAAATAAGTGGAGGCCATTACCACCAAACACGTTTTTCATACATCTGCACATTTTCGTTCAGGCTTAGCAATCGAGGTGTTGTTACCAATTTGGTTTTTGGTTTTTTTCCTTTGGAGGGTATAAGATTCAGTGAAATTTTAATTTCAATGTGATGTTTGCAGTTTATGCGAAAAATGCAAATCATCAGCCGCCATTGTCAGAAATGCAACTTTTATGTCAGCAGGTATTTGTTAAACCTACCGGTTTCTAGGCCCATTTGCCAAGATCAACAATTGCATCGTGGTCATTTTTTACGATGTCACTGTACTGTTTCACGAATCACAGGTCATATGCAAATTGTTATTTATCATAATCAAAAATACACCTTTCATCCATATTCTGGCATGTATTCGCACAAGCATTCTAAAGTAGGTATCTTAAGGCACTTGTCATGGTAAATGAATGCCTGGAAGTGATGTATACCCTTAGACACGTGTTGGGAAACATGTGCAGGTTAGCATTATTCTTGCTTACACTGGCTTCATCTCTGGTCCTTTTGTACCAATTGCACAATTTAATTTGATAAAATCTAAAGGCATTGATTGGGTGGTTCGCTTGGACGTCCGAAGGTTCGGTAGTTTAAAGACATACATTTCCTAGAGCCGAAAGTTCGTTTTTCTGAAATAAAAATGTAGTTAGTAAATCAGATAAGTTGGTGCGATTGCCTGAAAGTCCGACAGGCTGAAGGTTTATTTTGGGCACCTTTACTCACGGTGAAGTGGTCTGAGTTGAAGGTCTTGAAATGAACTCAAGGTTGGGCAGTCCTAGTTCCTATAAGGTTCAATGATCGTAAAAGCATCCAAGGTTCAGTACAGTTCAAGCTTAACATTCATTTTCTATTAACCTTCTATCTTGTCTTTTCGACCTATTGAATCTTATTGTCAATCTGGAATACTAAACATAACAATCAATTCGGACATCGAAACCTTAAGACCATTTAACCGTGTTTCCTGACCTGTGACCTTTAGGTCTGATGAATTTTCAGACTATTACTACAATGGCGAACTTCTGAACTTGCAATAGGACTGACGAACCTTCGGACATCTGCATCTTGAAATCGAGACTATAATGGGCTAGTCGTGCTAACGAAACTTTAGGATATTAAACCTTTGGACAACTAAAACTTTGGACCATTCAATTGGTATCGACTAACATACGTAACATACAAGGCTCTAAGGACGAGAAAATCCTGCATTATATTGGTTGGACCCTATACGGCATAGGGTTTCGTCGACATCCCACGGACTACAAGTCAAACTCCGTTGTAGAGGGGTCTTATGTAGCGCCTAAACCCATTGCACGTGCGGTTGGCATGCTGAGCTGCGGACCTTAACATGCTGTTTGTCGGAATTCGATGGGCAACACAAGCAAAGGTAACGCAAATGAGGCATAGTAGAGACACGGCCTCCTTCAAAACCGCATACGTCACAGCACATTTTTGTCAATTTTCCCAAGATATTTGACAACTGTTTTCATTATTTTTGATATCGTTTCCAATATCAAGATGTTTTACAAAAATTACAGTCAAAACTTTGACTTTGACGATAATTATTTCAAGGGTGATATCAAATGATGAATGAATCGCACATCGAAGGACCACAGCTTAAATTTCCTGTCTCCAACAAGTAGATCCTTGCGAAAGCCAATCATGAATCAAAATGAACATTTTTCTGACACTGAAAGTGACAATTTGGTTTACACAAGAGACTTCTACAAATTAAATCACAATGAAAGCCAAGAATGGCATTCGAAGCATCAATTCATATAAAGTTGAACGTTTCCACATTTTGTTTTCACATCACGAATGGAATTAGGGAAAATGGGTTTGCTGGGGTCATGTCCTACATTAAAAATGTGCTCAGAGTTTAAAAAACATTTCTCAACACTGTTTTGTGCCCATTTCGTCGTGTGCCCGGAAAAAGGTCGCAAGAGCCTTTTTGCCGGGAAGCATAATTGCTACCAAAACAAATTTCCTGGCAAAAGTACGTATGTATGCAACCGTTTCATTTTAATGAAATATAAAGATTTTAAAGTGTTTAATCACGACGTCTGATGTCATGTGTTTAGGAATTTCGAAAAGCTAAACTTGTACCACGGCAAAGCGTGTGGCGTTGAAGACATTCCTAAACACATTTCACTAAATGTGTTAAATGGGTAAAACATGTGGAAAAAAACATGGACACAAAAAAGTGCTTCGACTCTTAATGTCGTTTTTCCAGTGAATATTTTCATGGGTGTCGCGCTGGGAGCAGAGGATTTTAAAATGGCTGCACTACTCCCTGAAGAAATAATTGAAACAAAACATAAAATGGATGACAACAGAAGATGGAAAAGGAGCAAACAAATGAAAATCATCAATGTGCTTCGAAAAAAATCGCCACTGACCTCATTTCATCGTTAATGGTCTGGTTAGATTAACGTGGACTGTCCCCACGTTTCTTAAGCGATTTTTCTCGAACCTTCCCGATACATTTTTCCGGGAAGTTTTCCCAAAACTTAATATGAAAAGTTGTCAAAATGTTACCTGTAGTCTGTCCGTTTACTAATCGAGGGATGGGGGAGCACAGCAAGGAGAGAGCCACTGCAAACGCGAATAAAACCCGATGGGTCCCCATCTTGCTAACTCGCTCAACTACAGAAAGTGGTCCATGTGTGGCTTCACCGGCGTCAGTCCTGTCGCATTATGGATATTTTGCGTTTTTTTTCATAAGGCTTACTAACCATGGCCTTCAGGGCTTGGCCGATTCCAGTCTTTCGCCACGCTTGGTTGCTGTTGTTTTGTGCTTCCCGGCCCTAATCACGCAAGTGAGACCGTACGTTCCGTATGGCTTTGAGCATGTCTACATTGGCAATTATCCTTCAAACTGAATCACAAGGGTGTGTGTACCGCTCACGCGCTTGGTTTAGCTTTGTTTTGGGGAGTGTTGCCCGTTGCTTTTAATCTGCGTTCTTACAAATGACTTCGCATTCATCGAAAAAGGATGACGTATATAGGAAGTGTACAAAACGCACATTGCCTCACGTACGCGTAGGCCTAATATCCACATTACAAAACCACAATGTTCAACAGAGGGGAAAAAAACAAAATTTGTAGTTTGGCATTGGCGTTTTTAATGAACCCTCTCTACAAAAACCACGATATTTGACACTCTCTGATGTGAATACACTCTGCCGCTCCAACTATACCAGGGAACCCAGCATCCCAACAACAACTCATCTTAGCAGGAAAATATCGTCAAATTCTGATTCAACCAAACGAACTCTTAGCAAACTAGGAATAAGGGCAGGCTTACATGGTTGAGGAGTAGGCCTATACCATTTTCAATTTGAAGCTATCTTCTCAACCAAACCAACTTCATGTCTTCGTGACTTAGAAGTTTCTCTTGAAACCCACTTGTTCAACGATTGTTACATTATTTGTTGTTAATTTTACTTTTTATTTTTTTTTATTAATGTTTGTATTGCGCCATGAGCGTCATTGTTTGCGGATATCGGAGCATCACTAAATCGTCTGTATCATTATTATCATTATTAAGTCCGCTTGAATCATTTCTCTTTCCCCCAGACTTCCACAAACACCCTATGCAAGCTACAAATGTCGCCTGGTGGCCTCCATTCACATCGAAGGTGTGCACAAGCTTTGTTGAAGTCCATAGTGTTTGGGTGAAGCTTGAGAGAGAGAAGCGGTCTACATCGACCATGCGCATTACAATGTAACACGTACACCCCACGGTAGGAAAAGGGCCATTTCAGGGCGTTGAGTCGCATCCAGCGGAAAACTGTTTTCGGCGGTCGAGTCCACACACCGATGAACTGGGCATTTGACAGGGTACACGAAATACAAACTGCAAAGATGCCAATAGCGCACTGTACATCGCTCTAATGCTTATATACCTGAAAACAAAAATAGTCTCTTCAGTTAAGTGGCCTCATAAAGACACGCACGGCCTCAGTGTGGCGACATTTGCTCAGGACTCGGTCCGTCAGAGTGACTTGGAGGAAAACTGGTCAGCCTTTCTGGTTCAACAAATACATAAGAGCCAAAACATTGAAACAGAAAAGATTCTTCCCCACAAAGGACAGAAAGGAACAAGAATGATCTGAATATACAAGTTTCAACGGAAAATACATGTATCATCGTTTATTTAGTTTCTATCCTGTATGTGTGATCTCTTTTCGGAAACCTCCAGCAAGGTCTCTACTCTTGTGACGAACACTGATACTACAGTGCAATAACGATCGGCCTTTTCTTGCGGTCGAATGGTTTCTCTTTCACTTCTCTGAAAGTTTTTGTTAATTCAGTTGAATGGAGTTCGGCATGTACGGTGTTAAACTCAGCAACGCCCATAAACGTGCATTGTTTGTGGCGTCCAAAGTGATCACACGTACAAAGTTGGGGGTATGCGAGCATGCGTTGTCGCGTCAACTGCGCAAATCTGTATCCGGTACGGTGAACATAGCAATTGACAATGACTTGCAGCTATATTGGTTTGGGACGCATGAATGGAAGCTTTAAAGCGACAATCACGTCACAAATTTCGCAAGTGAAATAGGGTTTTCCTTGTCAGTTTCAACAAAAGCAACCGTTCATTTCCTTAAAACACGCTCAAATTCCATTTCATGGTTTTCTTTTCTCAATATTATCGCATTCATTTTCTTTTTTCGTGCAAAGAATGTTACGTTATTCTATTCTGTTTTTTAGGCGAACAAATCACCTACATGGCATCAGTTGTAAGTTAAATTTCCCGCATGTTCTGTCCATTCGTTTAAATGTAAGTTTTGTCTTTTTTTTAATCAGAAAATCCACTTTGATGCAATGCCAGTAATGAAGCTTATTATGCCAAAACAAATGAATGATTGTCTTTGTTTCACGGTGGATTCATTCAGAATTTTTTTCGAATTTTTCTTTCCTAGAAAGTAAGGATTCATGTTATCATCCAATCGAATCTGAATGTAAGCACACTGACAATGTTTATTAAATTTAACTCCTTCCGACAAATTTGAACGATCAAAACACTTATTCGAATTTGAATCAGTTTATTTGACGAATGACTGCTCAAGTAACGAAATCGAATGACGTATTAATGTTCGAATGCAAAATTAAAAAAACAAACAATTAAAAGACGAATGTGAATGGACTTTGCGTTGAACTGCACAATTTTTTAATTTATGAATTAGCCGGGGAAACCCTAAAGTGACGTCGGTAAGTTTCATTCCTTAATGCAGATAAAAATATGTCACAAATATCAATGATACAAAATATTTATGCTATAATAACAAAAGAAAATTTCGAAAGCAGTTTTGTATACGCCTATACCGACTAAAACGAATTAATGATTAACTTTCAACTGGTTTGAAGCTGGAAATTACTGACGTAACTGATTTATGATATCCATTAACACCCCATTCATGCGTGCAACTACCATTTGGCGATTTGTCCGTGCAATCTTTGTGTTCTCTTCTGGCCAGTCGTAAAACAAATGTTGGTAAAACACGCAGTGCAATTCGGAAATTCTCCACCACTTAGCCTGACCAGAGCAGTGATGCCCATGTCGATTGACAGCAGGAAAAAACATTGTTCAAGTTCCAAACAGGCCAGGGCTGTTTGTTCAACTGTCAATAGGACTCACACTGTAGTGCACTTTATAATGTAACTTTCTTATCGTTCATCTACTTTTTAATGTTATTTTAAAGACGTTTCATGTTTCAAACTCCTAGTCGTTATCATGCTTTAACTTTGTATAAAATAAACAAAATAATGAGACAATAAGAAATGTTCGTAGTTGACACGGAAGTTAAACGTTCGAAAATGTAGCAGAAAAGCAAAAATCTTTAATCTGAAAAAAATCCCAAATAGAGAAAATCTTCATTTGTTTTCTCCCGAGGAAACCTATCATCTAGGGGAAAAAATGCTATAAATGGTTTTTAACAATAATCTGCCCGTCTACCGATCGAAGAAGCCAAGAAACTATAAATAGTTAGGCAAACATCTTGTTCCTCAATGGATTACAATGCTACTCAGAGAAAACAAATGTTTTATAGGAAAATCTTGGCAGCATCATCACTTTTTACGTTGCCCACGCAACAATACCTGGTACTGCATCAAAAGTTACGTGATTGGTATACCACTTTTGATTGCAAAATGCAACCCTACCACTTTGCCAGTGGTTCATCAGTGTTCTCGTTCCAAACTTTGTTAACAAGAATCCAATATTGGTCTTCAAATCTGCTTCATGCAGAAGTTTCCTCCTCGACAATGAAACCAACTTTTCCGGACCTGGAAATAGCATTAGGCCCCCTCAGGACCAAATGGATTGTTAGACTCTCAATGCAGGGTCAACTTGAAAACAGGAACCGCCCAAAAAGTACAAACGCCGTGAACGGTTGGAGTTGGTAAATCTGTCCACCGGTAAAACTGTCCCGGGCTGAACAAAATTAACTTGATAAAACTGTCCTCCTCCTCGTTATTCTGTCCCGTCCAGGTAATTCTGTCCCCATGGTTTTTGTCACACGTTATTTCTCGTCACATGTTAACGTTTCATGTCACATGTTATTGTTTCATGTCACATGTTATTGTTTCATGTCACATGTTACTGTTTTATGTCGATGTTACTGTTTCATGTCATATATTACTGTTTCATGTCACATGTTATTGTTTCATGTTACTGTTTCATGTCACATTCACATTATAGCTATCCTCCAAAAATCCCTTTAAAAGTGTAAAATCAATCGAGCTATATTTATACTTTTAAACGGGAATTCCAACATTTTGTTTGGAATTTAGAAAGAAAAAAGCAGCTGTCTCACGCATTCGAGATTATCTTACGATCCGAAATGCCAAAATGAAATGTTCAGTTTTTAAAAGATATTTTTAGCTCCAATTTGATATCAAACACCACGATTTTCAAGCAATTATACTTTTTTGGCTTGGTTTTCTGGTTTCGTTTTGCCATTCGGTTTCGTTTGTGACACCCCTTATAACCTCGGTGACTGAACTGACGTGGAGGAATGCACCGACCAACACAAACACTGCATAAAAAGTGACCCATTTTGGGGACAAGCATCTCGGTATCCTGCCAACGCAGGCGCATCTTGCCAACCTGGCTACGTTCGCCTTTTTAGTGATAAGGTCTGAAAACTGTCTCGGAAAACTCAACTTGAAGTCGTGAGAGTGCGGAAAACCCACACACAATCTCCACACATAGCAGTAGATACGCCCCCGGAGCTACGGTTAAATTCCGTGTCAATACAGAGTGGAGTTATTCCTACTGCATAGGGACTGTGGGACTGAGGCCAACATCCATTCTCTCTCTTGTGCTTATTTTTACGAATAACAATACACTGTTTTGCCGCCACGTAAATCCTGGGCGGTCAGGTCAGCCATCACAAGGTCACATCCGGATCACCTGGCTGAGGCTCCCAAGTCACGCACGAGTATACAGACCCAATTGTAATGTGACTGCAGCCGCAACAACAGCCAATCATGCCAATTTTGAAGTCGCAGCCCACAAGTGATTCGGACACAGCCGTACATAAAAAGCATGAACGCGGCCAGGATTTTTTCTAAGCCAGAGAAGCACTTTTTGCGGGGTTTTCTGGGGCAAAGCACTCATCAGTCACGAACCGATAAACCATTAACAGTGAAAGGGAGTTAATTTCGAGAATTCCCCACCCCAAGAAGTGTGTGATTTCCTTTTCCTCTCATCTCCTTTTTTCCCTATTTCTCTCGATTTTTCTTCCTTTACATTTTTCATTTTCTTCCAGGGGGCAACCGCCCCTTCACCACACCCGTGCAAGTAAAACTTTTGATTGGGACAGGTCCAACTATTTCCCTCTTGCGCTAAAGCCCATGCTTCAGATTTGCCGGCACTTTGGGCGACGCACAGCCGTAAAACAGAGCCCCCAATAATATCCAATCATATCACCACTGAAACGTCCAGATTATCGAGGAAGCTCCCTCCATTGGGGGTATAAAACGACGCAAACTTAATAAATGACCAAAAAAGGCAAAATACTGATGCTGATTCTAAGTACATGTACATGTCAAAATAGACCTCGAATAGTAACGATGAACAATTCTTATAAAGCGTTAATACCTTAAAAGTCTCTATGCGCTGAAAGAGTATTTCTGTTCGAACCGATAGACGTGCCCTCTCTCAACCAAATAATGCGAGAGACTATAAAAAGCAAGTTCGTATTGTAATCAACGCATGTGCGCTGCACTGCACTGCACTGGAAAGTAGGACAGGGGTCACTTTTACTTAAAACAATCGTTTCAACCGCGCGTCCTGAGCGGGCGCCCTTCTCTGACATTCGTTTGTGTAGTGAATGTTCATCGCGCGATTCAGCTAGAGCTTCGATTTTTATGAATTCATTTCAGGTTTTGGTTCATTTTTGTTTGCCATGAATAGATGTGAGCACGATTTTTCAAATTTGTCTGTGGACCGTGGCCCGATTGAAGGAGTTTTTAAGGAACAACAATACATTCCACATGCTGTACTTGGATTAATCGACACTTAATCAGCCTTGATTTGTATGAAATTACCTGATACATGTAGTTTAAACTCGTACATATTTAAAATTTCAGTTTTCTTCCATTTTAAGTTTCATTATATCTTTAAAAATACTGCTTTTCCGTAAAGATTTCCTGCAGTGAGTTCCATACACAAATGTCACTTGGCACCCGTGCACAAACTAGGCCTATGTGAGGCTGGTCTGAAAAATTCTGTTTTCTAAGAAAATGCTTCGATTTTCTCACAGCTTAATTTGACTTTATGGGACATATTATTGCTTTCTAAGGGCTAATATTGCGACGCAGGGGAAAATTAGTGACATTTGTATAAGAAAATCTTGCAAATTTCCTTTCCGTAAATGTTATAGAAATGTACTATAAATTATTTTGGGACACTATTGAATATTATTTTTGAAATGACTGTACGGGATAGTAGGTTACCAGAATGTTCTTTCTGTTCTTGATTCTTCCCTATTTCGTCTTCAGCATCTTCCTTATTTCAGCAATTTCTTAAACGATCGTCGTATACGCGTATCAACAGCAACCCATTCGCGACACATATATTCGTTTTACGTACAAACGACCTTTGCAAAAGTTCATTTGCGCACGCAGAGTTTGTAATTAAGGACTTATTCATTATTTAGGGGCCTCTGAGCTATGGTGAAATACTAAACTCTTTCAATACTAGAAGCCGACACGGAAAGTATCCAAGTTCGGACGGGTTTAGTTATTTTTTGGGAGGATGACCTCAGCCAACTTTCAGTGGCCAAGAAAATGGCATAATCACTCCATTGCCGAAAGGGGGTTAACCTCGTCAGATTAAAAAAGGTGTTCGCTTACCAATGCGTCATATAAAATAACATAAAGTGTCTTCTGTGTAGGTTTGTCCCGACCACGGCGTGAAGATAAATCTTGTAGTTCAAGAGGTATAGCCAAAAGGCTGAAAATAATCTCGTCTTTCTCACATGAACAAGTAGAGCTTACTCCTAAAAACTGCAAAAAAGTGTGGATTACATTCGTACACAAAGCTATGAGCCACTACTGTTCTGCCTTGCGTAAAACTACGCTCCGATTCATGAATATGGAAATCTTTCACGTCAAGTTTCTCCTTTTGCGGATTCAAAGGAGGTGGAAATACATTGCAAGAAAGATTTCCTGAGTCATGAATGTCATATTTCATGTCTCCTTTGACGAACATGAATGCCCCAAAAGAACTCATGGGTCCAAAACCCGAAACTCAATCAGATGATGGAAGAAATAGAAAAGTTTCAATTCATTTATTGGGCCTTTCAAGAGTTACATGCGGGTGTTGTCCACTCCGAAAAACTAGGGGCTCTCAATAATGCACTTGTGTGGGTCCCAACAGTTAAGGTGAATAAAACATGTACATGTAATGTATATGGAAAATAGTCCAACACCCATGAATGTTAACTCCACTGTATAAAAAGAAACATCTGAAACCTTATCTATATATTTACACATTCTCTCGAAAGTCATGCCAAAAGACTCTTGCATGGTCACTCTTGCCAAACAGCAGGACATGTGCAATGGGCCTCGAGCTGGACTTCTTGTGGACTCATGGGTGCGCAAAAACGACACTTAATAAGATGATGGAACAAATCGAAAAGCAGCTAATTCAGTTTACTGAATTTCACATGATTATGAGCGTCGACATGAATTTCAAAGTGTGTTGCTGAAAATGAATTAATTGCCGGGGTAACTTTAGTCTCTGCTCGAGTCACATGTGAAGTTTTGTTTTAGACAACGCAACCATGCTGTCACCAAAAGATTTAAACGGTAAAAATGCGTAGAAAATTATAATGTACGATGAGCTAACAAATATCAACGGAAAAATATAAATCTGACTAAGCTGCATATACATGTAAATACAAATTCCAATGTGCTTACATTCCAAAGTAACAATTTTTATAAATGCTTTCAGTGTTTCGGCACAGTTTAACTGCTTACTTGTAGTTCTGTTTCATTTAAAGTTTCAGTTCACTCATTTCAGCATGATTAATAAGTAAATTTATTTTCACGTTAACATTTTGGTCTATACATAAAATATTTCTTGTAATTTATCGGAGAATAACGCCATGACGGTGTACATGCAGTTTTACCAATTTAAAATTGTTTGAGAAGAAAAATGTATTCATCATTTTCGCAATTTCCTTCTTTCTTTTTTTTTCAAATTTCAAATGAAACTGTAAACAATAGTACAGTTACTGGAAAACTTGGAAGATGGCAATGTAACTTATAGACACGTTTTGCTGGAATGTTTTTAGTGTATTCCGTCTTCATCCTTACTTCCCGACACTTTTAAAAACTGTCAGCGCTACTGTGAACCGTAGCATTCGGTAATCCCAAATATTTTGTAACAAGTGTTCTCCCCTCTTAAAAAAGTTCCCTTTTTAAATTTAAACTCGCGCGCCCTGGTTTTCTGAAGTGCCCTCAACTTGAGTGCATGCCAACTTGATAGGAATACTTGTGCGGCCGTAAAGAGCGCCGCCTATTGTCAAAACGCGAACTTGGGTCTCCCTCTAATACACGTTTCCTTTGAAACATCGTGCTTAACCATTCCGTCATGCTTCCATCGGCAAAACATTACCAATTTCTAAATTACATGTCAGGGACAGGCATTTTGATAAGGGGCTGTCCATAACGTACATGTACGTACGCACGAAATTCTGACTTTTCAGACCAACCTCCCTGTGCGCACTGCGTACGCAACGGCACCCTCCCCCCCGTGCGTACGTCCTTTATAGACGGCCCTGAACGGTATTTAGCCGCCTTGCTATATGCGCGTCAACACTTGCGCCAAGCGTTGCGTATAGGTACCTCTGCTGCATTCTCACCGCTGCGCGCGTATTAAAACGTGCGTGCCTCCTCCCTTTGTAAAAAGCGTATATCTTCGTTTTCACGAAGGAAAGAGCGTTTTTACTAATTTATGTTGGCTAAGGAACCACTGTGTTCATTCTAATTACTGGGTTTACGGAAAATTTGAACTGTCGTAGAATCACGTGAATGTTTCCTTACTACATTAAGTTCTGGCAAAGTAGTAGTTTTTACTGTTATGAGAAACTTCTCTGGTGATAATATGGAAAATGTTTTTATATAACTTCGAAATCCGCAGGTCTGTCCCTTCCATGAAACTGGTGACGATTGGTATTTTGTAACCGAATGTACCCGAATTGTACCAATACTCCACATGCACCCAATGATTCAAACTTCTATTTGAAAAAAATGACAATATAGCAGCAGCCCTCCGGTAAAAAAGGAAGCAAATAAACTTTTCGTGGCTCAACAATTCATAGAAACTCGGTCAATCACCGTCACATATCAATCATTTTAACCCTTTTGAAAATATTCAAACTGGAATGAAGCTGTCCATTCCAATTCGACGTTCAATACTGTACTGTTCTACTTAGAGTTTTCAAAATGCAAAACTTATTCTGAAACCCTCCCTTCACTGTCTCAGGTAATATTCGCCGACGCATGGCATTTTAGGCGTGTATCACAAGTCTTTGACTTCCTCCAGACTGGGAGACCCGGATTCCACAAAATGAACACCATCGCCAGGAAGGGGCGAAGTGACCAGGGGGAAGACCCAGACGAAATACCAGCGAGTGCCCAGTACCCCACGGATGTTCCGCAACCAGCCCTGGTCGTACGAACGGTCGCCGAGGCGCCGAAACTCGTGCGTTGTCTGACCCCGCAACACGATCAGCGCGTGGTACAGAAAGAGCGCGGTAAAAATGAAGAAGCAATAGAGGCACGTGCCGCTCTGGAAAGCGATGAAGAAGGACAAGGGCTGGACGAGGCCGTACATCCAGGCAAGCACTGGCGTGAAGGATGCGATCAAAGTCGTCAGGTTCAAGTTCTCGCCGATGCACTGCACGGCCAAGTCCGCGCTGATGTAACTTGCGTAGACTGTCAGGAGGCCGATGTACATGATGCACATAAGGTAATAACGCTGATTGGCGTGGCCTATGCAACAGCCCATGAAGATGCAGTGGTGATCGCGCTTCAGGACGCATTTCCCACATTCGCTGCAGTGGAAGGCGCGGGGAGGGGAGTTGGTTTGACAGCTGTGGCAGTAGCTCCAACCAGGCTTCAGAACGGCCGGCAAAACCACGCTCCGGGAAGAGTTCTCCACACCCATGGCCATGATAAAATTGCCAAAAAGGTTGACGAACAAGAACAGCCCCAGAATCGCACAAAACCAGTAGGAAAGAGCGCTTTCCGCGTATACACGCGGTAGCACGATGGACAGTTCAAGGCCCTCCACCAAGATTTCGCATGTAGAGACGAGCACTGAAAATCTATCCACAGCGGTTCGAGGTACTGCGCGCCTCCAACTGAATGACGGGATCATTGCGTTAAAGATTCGTCTGTATGGAGATTCGCCAATTAGATGCTGAAATTAAACAAAATGTACAGTTAAGTGGCGCCACGGTATAACCTCAGTCTAGATTTTAATGCCTCTAAGCCAACATCACTTATTTCATCTCACTGGGAAGTGTGCGACTTCCCCGATGTATGCCCTTTCAATTTTTTTTTACCGGACTCAGTAAGTGGATATATCATGGCTCGAATGTCGTTCCAACTTCGAATACATAAACTAGTGTATATTTCTTCCTGTATAAACACTCAGCGCCACGATTTTGGCAGATTGAATTTCAATAACTTTTTTTCGAATGTTCCCGCCCAAAAAAGACACATTTTGTACAGCTGCTGTATTTCAAGAGGTCAATGCAAAATATGAAATTATGGCGCGTTGTTTAGCTTGAACAAAATTTTAATTACAGTGGAACACTTGTTATGACAAGGTTCTCGGGACTTTTAAGATTACGCTTTCCTAACATGTACCTTTTATTATCGGTAATGGAAACCAAGAAAAACCAAGTTTTTTGCCCTAAATCTGTTCTTGTTATAAAAGTGACATGGTTTTAACAATGCTCTGTTTTCAGTGTTCGACTGTATACATAAGTGCATTGCAACAAACAACAAAAAGTATGTGCACAAGTATGCTATAGGATTACTGGTTTTGTTCTACATTGGGTCCATCCATGGAAGTAGTTTTAATTATGCCATTCATACCGGTGACCAATGTCTCAGGATACAGATCCACAGAAGCCTGTATACAGATGTTCTCAGTTTCTTACCAGTAAACGAGAACAAACTGGCCTGCACCAACCACGTCCCAATTTCCGTATCACAAGCTCTTTTTGCTATTCGGGGGCGGAGTCATGGTTCAACAAATTGAGGGTCTGTACCGTTGAAGGATTAAAGCTGCGAGCAGGACAGTGACCCGTATTGCTGTGAAATTTGGTTTACCCAACTGGGCAGATCCAGCAGAGGGCGTAGGGAGCACGCCCACCCCAAACAAACGAAAGAAAATATCAATACAATACGCCAGTGAAGAATGGACGATGATTGGGCGGAAACGCATGTTGGCGACCACCGGTGGTAATCTAAGTCGCAGATTGAATCCCCCAAGTGCTCTTTTGTCAAATAAGTGGAGGCATCTACGTCTGTTAATTAATGGCAATAGGGCATTTTATATTTTAGGGTATTTTGGGAGGATGGCGAGCTTCAGCAGAAGATCCCCTAGGTCGCCAAAAATTAGCAGAAACTTAAAGCTGGTAATTTTTTTTTAATTCCGATATATCTCAAAGACCGTTGAGAATTGCAAGAACTCCTCCTGGTTGTTTTAAGTGTGGGGATATGTCATTAACTTTCATACGGTTTTTCACACATCTCGGGGTTATATGGTTAATTAGTTTGTTACGTCAGAGTACCACTCCCATTCTTCCAATGTGTGACCGGACGGTCCGTCGCAGTAGAACTTGAGAAACAAGTCTGCCAGATACTATTCACTGTACATACAGGAGTACTCCACTCCGAAAATGAAGGGCTCTCAATAATACGTGGGTCCCATCATTTGAGGTGAATAAAACATGTAATGTACACGGAAAAAAGTCTAACATTCCTTGAATGTTAACTTTACTGTGTGATATAAAACATCTGAAACCTTGTCTATATTTTTACACATTCTCTAAAGTCATGCCAAACGACTTCTGAGTAGACACTCTTGTCAAACAGATGGACACGTACAATCGGCCTCGAGCTGAACTAAGAGAGGGCACTATTTCTTTAGCAATGGAGGCTCCTTTGGTACAAACTACGCATCGCTGGTTCATGAACGACTAAGCAATACATGCGTTGCAGTCACATCGCTACTAACAAAATGAATACTCCCGACCAATGCAGCTCTTGTCGACCGATGAGGGGGTGCTTCTGGTTGAGGCTCACACCAGGTCCAACTTAGGATTAAAAGTGATGATCACTTTGCTTCACTGTCTGCAGTACATGTATTATGATAGCTGCACTTTGTGATTGGTTGAGCTGCATCTCGATGCCAGTGTCAAACTACAGGATGGATGTAACACATCAGAGGCTTATGAGAATGGATCTTTTTCATTAGGATAATAAGAAGATAGTGAGTAAAGCTCCAATTTTTTTTTTCAAGAAATAGTCAGTCACCTGGTCTTCAAACCTTACACCATTAGATTTAAAGAGATACATGTATGCATCATACATGTACATGCAGATGGCATTTTGGAGAGAATTTGTTGGAAAAGTGGAATTCTTTTAAACATTAACGTACATGTTCCCCCATTTGACATAACTGGGCTGCATTCGAAAACCCATAGCGCTACTAACCTATAAAAAGTTGTAAGGCTGCAAGTCAAACGGAGTAGAGACTTGGAGCTCTGTAAGTAGGTCTAACCTTACCGGCAGGTCTCACTCCATTCTCGCGGTTGGACATCCGGGAACTTCTGTACATTATTGAATAGCACGAAGGGTAAATTTGCCCCTTTGCCATGTGTTAAAAGTCCATAGTGACGTCACATCAACCACAAGAATTCATGCCATTAGAAATATGTGGTGACTTGCAGACAACTGACCTAGCCGTGGCTTTGGAAGCCTCTGAAAGAGTTTCATACACAGAGGCCAATTGACACCCCGTGCACAAACCCTATGAGAATGGTCTGAAAAGTTCTATTTTCTCAGTAAACAACTTGGCATTTTCCCTCCTAAATTGAGCTTTTCTGGACATGTTTTTGCCTTCTAGTGGCTAATACGAGGCCACTATCATGACTGTTGCCGTTGGGAATACTTACTGGCGTCCGTATACGGAACTCTTCCCGAAGCCTGTTTTGGCCACGGCCTTTGTAGCCAATGGGTCCATTTTGACTTGATACGGTGAAAAGAATATACTTATTAAAGGTCAGGCGCTGTTTGTTTACGGGTCCAGACAGACCACAGACACAGGAGTTGGCTGATCAGGCAATGACATTGACAATGTCACTGTCAGGCTGATCATGGGAGGCGCGGCAGATGACTGAAGACCCCAGCCATCTGCTTGTACACATAGGAACGGGGCCCAGAATGTACTTAGCACTGCCAAACCTAGATGTGTAGCTTTTTAGAAGAGGAACAGTATAGGAAATCTTGTGATCTAGCACGTGGACAGGAAGGGAATTTTACATTCTTACCTTCACCATGGAGTTCACTGAGCCAGTCTGAGTTCTTCAGCGCGGCGTGCATACCCGAACCCCAACGCACGTGTATTTGACGTAAACCTGGTCTCCCCATGTGTAATGTGAAGTGTAATTTCCACGCCCCGTGAGAGCCAGACTGTTGCTGATCAGAATCTTTCTTGGTGGCGCTTTGCATGACACAACCGTCAAAGTGTGCATGACGTCACTACGCTACACTCACGCTGCATCGAAAACCCATTTGCGGACCGTACCGTCTCTGGACGAACCTGCAGACAAGTTCGATGGCACGTGTGTGCACACACGCACCCACCCATGCACGCGTAAGTTATACCGTGTGATTCTACCTCGATGGTTATATTGTGCGATTTTCGTGACTTCATGTGGGCCTATCATCAAGAAATTAGTCTTTGAGGAATCACTGGCACACCTACATGATGACATTGATATGGAGTAAGTAAGTAGTACAATGGGTATTATTGTTCCACACTTTACAGGTAGGCCTACTTACGTGTAATGAACTTTTAACCATGTTAATCAAATGCAGCTACATGTAGGTCTCTCTTGAAAGAGCTTCAAAAATTCTTCAAAATGATTTTTACCGTGGAGCATGGAGGAATGCCATGGTATTGGACGAATATTGATAGAGATATGATTTATGATATGATAGAGATTTTTTTTTTTGTTTTTTAGATTTTAAATCAATTTTCTTTTCTCTTCCAAAAATAAAGAAAAACAAAGAAAGTACTGGGACCCCAAAAATGGATACGTGTTGTCTTGACACACAAAGTTGCAAAACTTTTTAAGCGGATTAAAGCGACCACCATACGCTCAGTGGTAGTTTACCGTCACTCAACGTGCACGTGTGCCACCACTGCACCCACATGTCGTTTGCAGGACACCGCAGGTATAAACGCACAGACCGCCAGGTGTTTTCTTGATCTGCATCGGCGCCCGACTAAAATCAAAACTATGGGCAAATTCATATGCAGCAAGGTATGAGACAGAGAGAACCCCTTCCCCCCTGCTTTGTGTTGGTCATTGTCTCACAGGAATCAGGGGAATTCCTTTCAGACATCTTGGGGGGATGTGTTAAGTAACAATAGTCTGGAATGTGTATAGGGATTGCACATATTGGGGGAGGGGTACCCTGTAGTCTCATTTCTTGCTGGTTATAGGCAAATTCCCACCAATCTATGCACAGTTGAAGAATTCCAGCCATAAAATTCTATTAAGCCATTTTTTGATTGTGTTTTTGTTTTAAGTAGTCGAACTTGTATTCTTTATCTTTTCTTCCTAATTTAGTGGGTTTTATCAGTTCTGTAGTAATATACTCTCTTTTTATATTATAATCATATTAATGTAGTTTTTGGTTTTAAGTTTTTAACACGGCCCCTTGAAAAACAGCTCTGACGAATGATTTTTATCGTGTATAAATAGTACTTTTAAACATCTTACATGTCAGATGACTTTTATTACATGTAGTTTAAATAAAGCAGATCTTGTTTATTCATATTTGTGCAAATTAAATATCGAATACATGTGCTCAAATTCACGATTTTTTCCACGTTAGTATTACAAAGAGATCTCTTTCATTGTAAATATTTCTACGTATATTTAAATATTGTTGAATAAATATTTCCTTACATCTATTTTAACTGACAGTTATTGCTTCAAAATACATGTACATGTACATCAATTGTGAACACTTCCTATTTTTTTTCAGTAGGCCTACATGACCAAACATAATCACCTAAATCTTCAAACCGGTTGACAATAAGGCGGATACGTTACTTTACCACAATGAATAATATCACGTATGTAACAACACTTGCATGTTAACAAATTAAATTAAAGTGTTGATCAAAAGGTGCCGTGCCACATATAAGTGTGTTCCAAGTATTCTTTGCAACAAACATATCGGTAGTAGGTGAATGATAACAAAATGCCTGGAACATTTATTTACCTGACGAGAACACCAAGGCAGCCTATTTTCCCAAATGCAATTTTTTTCCAGAAAAAACCCATAGTAGTCCACAAATGAAGTTATTGAAGAAACAAAGATATGTAAATGAACAATTATCAATGTACCGAGGATAACTCCTTGAAAAATGAAGGATCCAAGAAACGAATTTTTCGTAGAATCACTTTTTGAGTATCTCTGTACTCTTCTTCCATGTATGAAGACTGTTTGACATCTTTTTTTAGTTATGGGAACTGAACGGTGCACTTTTTCAAACATTAAAAATTGACCAAGCATTTTTAGACAACTGAGGGCGCTTTTGCTTTGATGTAAATCCAGGAAGACATGGTTAAGGTTGCATGTTATCATGTTCAAATTGTGAACCCCAAATTTGCTATCTAGGAATATTTCTGTGAAAAGGAGTTTTACTGGATTATTGCCATATACTTACACAGCAATAAATTGCCAAAGAAAATGAAATATGCCACAGCAGTGGTTAAAAAAATCTAGAAATTTTCTGTGCACAAATCAGTGCCTTGGAGGACATCATAGTTCTACTCATGAATATGCAACAATTCATTAGCAAAAAAATTAAAACCATCAAAATATGGGTTGAAATTACAAAACAAAAATTTTAAATTAGGTTGATTGAAACCTAAAGATGCACTTCCAAGAGTTTTTAGTGATTATAAAAAATAATTTCTATTTCCTGGTTCCTTTAAAAACGAACTACAGTTGGAGAGAGACACAAGCATTCATATCTGCTGTACCTCTCCATGTTTCCCAAAACATACAACACTGCTTTAGCTTTGAATTCTGCAAGTTTCATAATATTGCTGACCAGCACTGCTTTGCGACTCCCAGGGAAAGCTAAGCTTCAAGGAGAGCTAAAGACTTCTTGCTTTCAGACACTCTCTCTCTCTCTCTCTCTCTCTCTCTCTCTCTCCCCCCTCCCACACCCAATTAAAAAGTAAATAAATGAAAAATATGAATAACAAATTAAAGTTTGAAAGAGTGTAACACAAACCTTGCTTCATGCAATAAATCACAGTGTATATTAAACACAAGCAGGTAATGTCATCACTGAGTAGCAAGGGTGGTTCCTCGGATTG
Source organism: Acanthaster planci (assembly GCF_001949145.1). Next base: position 91,406 of record NW_019091464.1, read on the forward strand.
CATTCATGTCCAATTGTGTTTTATGAAATTGTATCTCTTCAATATATACTTGGGCATGCTTTTAGTTAATGACTTCAGAGTTGTTAATATATCTTGCTAAATTTAATTTCATTTGTGTCCTGTATCACAGCCCACGATTTTGAGAATATTCGTGTACGCTGAAGTTGTGAAATCCTATTATGGGCATCATATTCGTTTGTCCAGGCATATTATGCGCAGGAAGTTAAAATTCTATAAAGGTGACTCAAGTGGAAAAATGATTCTGGGCAGCTGGTTTCAATCTGCTGTAGAAATAAAAACATGTTTACAATTTCCATGTAGAGTTCGTGAAAAATGAAATAAAAGAGTACTTAAATGTTGTCGTTGTGGTTGGAGCTGAAAAGACTACTGTTTTACAACTAAATATGTCATGCAAACCAATCCGTTAATACTTTGATAAGCTTATGTAATGAAATAAGTATATAAGTAAAATATGTTAAATACTGCGACACAGGTTGGAAAACAACAAGCCTAAAACGGGCCTGTTGCCAAATTAGTTCTTGAATGGGAGTCACTAATCCATTACACATTTCTCATGAGTATATAAATTCATAATCTTTGACGAATCATTCCAAAATCAGGCTGAAATAAATCATTTTGATTTTTGTCATTTCCTCAGACTTTTCAAAGTGACCCAAAATATCATGCTTTCAATCAGGAAGCTGAAAGTAATTAGCAAAAGCACAGTGATAATCTAATTTAAAAGGCACATCTTCACAAAAATTACAAACTGTTACATGCATGAAAAATGCCATGATGCTAGTAATCTTTATATCTGATTAATAATGAACCACTCTCATTCTACAATATTTTCTAGGTGCAACACTGCTGTATCTGAAATGCATTTATACCCTTCTTTGTAAGCAAGAGTGATCCAGATGCACTGATACTCTGTTGGTTTTAAGTTTAACATCTAGTCACTTAAACGAAAGCATCTACCTGATAAAATCAGAAATAAACACAAGAAATGCACAGAACCCTGTTGACATTTTACCTATACATTAGCTCAGCTGAATGAAGTCTATGCCAGAGGATTAACCTTACCCCTCTTCCATTCAGATACAGGAAAAAACTTCATTTCATTCTGAAACAGCGGCTTATCCAGCTCTTGGTGTCGGGGGCATTCAACATGTGAAGAAAAAAATCAAAAGCCTTACTCATAGTACCGACATCCTTGCTTTTATTTGCTGGTGTTGTTTTCTTAAGGATTTGGTGCTAATATTTGATAACTCACTAATTCTTTGTAAAAGAAAATCTGCAAATATTTCTGTCAGAGCTCCCCTGCCCCACCTGCTGGATACACCACTCTTCTGAAATAACATACATTTGCAATTGTAACTATCATACTTATATGTACATTCATTTGCTTTCTCTTTCTCTCAAAAAGGCAAAAATGTTTAAAAACATTCTCAATAAGAGTAAGGTGCCTCATAAAAACCACTTTGAAAGAAAAAAACACTCTAAAAATGGGAGCCATGTTGAGGAAAATTATTTTTCAAGCCAGGTCTATATAGTTCCTTGGCAGAGCACAAATGCCACTCTTTAAGAGTGGTTTTCACTGTTTTAAAGTTATTTAAATAAGGAACTTAATCTTTTTGAGAGTGCATTTTTCACTCGTTTTCATTTAAAAGAGTTCAGAGTTTTTCAGACTTGTGCTTGACCTTCGCAGCTACAATTTCTCTCTGTATTGTGTTCAGGCCAGTTGAAATCATCTCTAGCCAACATGAAGCTTGTTACTTTAATAAGTCTAGCAAGTCTGTTGCAGTGAACACTACATGGTACATGTTATTACCAACTGAAGAAAAACCGAAGAAGGTATAACAATCAGCAAGCCGGCTGCATGTCCCAGATTAGTCCACATCTGTCAGGCATGTATTCCCCTTGGACTCTTTCTCCCTCTGTTTGCTGGCCTGTTGTGATGTGGAGCAAACAAATTGTGCCAACCATTCGACAATTTATTTAGCAGAAGTTTAGGAGAACAGAATAAGAGGCTTCTTAAAGATGAAAAGTTCCTGAGAATTCTAAAGTATTCGTATCACTCAGAGTCTTCTAGATCACGTCTACAGAGCACTACCAACTCTGTCCTTCACATAGCTAGACCATGCAGGCCTGATAACCTTCATTAGGGTAGCATGTTTATATTCTATGGTTCTCATATCTTTTTTTTACATGAGGGAGGGTCGTGCCATCGAAAAAACTATAATTCCTTACAAAAAAATTCTTGCTGCTGCCACATACAGGGTGTCCACATAAAAAGTATACCAAGATAAGAATTACTGCAATGGCAAAACTACTTTATATGTGAGACAGAGAATGATATCGCTAATGATATAGGGCAGAATGCCCTATAAAAAGAAATTGCATGGTGTCAAAATACCCAACTTGTCACAGTTCTTAAAGCAAAGGCATTAGGTATTCTGCACCCTTGCATGGTTAAGCCTTGTTAATCAAACTTGTCATAATGCTTATTATCGGTCTAGCTTCACTCATCTGTGTCAACAACATCACAAGCTGTATACCATTGCAAAGAACACATTCTGGCCTTTCTAAAGATATATTTCTCTTTCCCATAGATTAAGTAGATTTGCCATTACAGTACTTTTTATCTCAGTATATACTTTTTATGTGGACACCCTGTAGAAGACTGAATAAACCAGGCGAAGCTCACTATGTTTACTTGTCACTTGTTTTTATTGAGTACCATGAGTGGCTTTGTCTCTAGCTAAATGCCAAGAAATATTTTATTGGTACACAACAATACTTCATTGGAGTCAGTGTCAAGACTCGTACGGTGTTCGTGTGTGCAGTGTGTATGTACATGGTACATGTACATGTATGTTTCCGTTTCTCCTGTGGTGTTCCGTACATGTTAGTACACTGGGTGTGGTACGGTACTGCTCAGTTTTGTAGTGATGTTGCACCGTACATTTTGACTGTCGCTGCATTGATGTTTGGGAAAACTTGTATCGCACATACATATTTTCAGTGGTGTTTTTGAACAGGTCACCGCAACCTACTTTTTTTTATAAGCAACATCCTATCATCTGCAGGGTTGGTAGGGAAAAAAAAGCTTTTGTTCGAGGTCGGGAGCCAAAAATAGGGTCGGTCAGAGATGAGAACCATAGAATATAAAAGGGTGGCCTCATCGACAAAAAACCCTCCAATCTCTAGTTTAATTTCCTACTGAACCACAATTCAGAAATATCTGAGAGTCTGAGATATATGTTGAATAACGCATCGGTGCTGGTGGGCTTTTAAATTACAATAAACATTTTGAAAGTCTTGGACAAGGAGTGACATGTTCGTGCTTGGCTGCTATTTTCTGAGACCAAGTTCAAATCTCATCGGACAGTTAAGGCCGGTGGTTTTAAATTCACCTCATTGCCTGTTGTGGAAATTGCATCCACAGTCCCCGAGAATTTACCCATCTTCTTGATGGTCAAGTGAAAAGCTTGGCGCACCTCCCCATTCAATAGACAGCACACGATCACCAACCAGAAGCCCTGAAAAACGAAAACCAGTTTTATTTTACCAGTAATGCCTGACGCCTTTATATTTCACGAGGAGGTAAAATGAGACCAAATCATAAATAAGTAACATAGCCAAGGAAAGTTTCGAGGGTATAGGGACTGGATGCCAAATGGATCTGGACAGATGCTCTTCTTTAGAAACAGGCGCACATTTTGAATACCTGCGTGCTTACGCACCTTAAACGAAAGCTGTGCTTCAGACGTTTTTGTGCTGTATGTAGTATGATTTCATTACCATGTAAATTTTAGTTGTTGATCAGTATATAGATGACCCAAAATGTGCAATTCATATTTTGCATCTCTGAAAAGTGTGTGGAGGGGTGATCAAATGACCTATCCTCCCTTGGCCTCAACAGCAAGCAGGGATATACACCCCCCATTCCATGCTGGTGGGCAGATAAACAGGTGTCATCAGTGTCTATGCACCAGGAGCAATGACCATGAATATGCCACAATTTTGGTGGAGAATTCAGGATTCACTACTGGGCAGGTACAATTGGCAGGGTCGGATTTACCGATAGGCATAGATAGTTGGTGTTATAACACCTCACCCGCAGATTCTTTATTTTGATTGGCCGAGAGCTAGTCACGTGGCATCCACTATTTTAGCCATCTTGTTATACATGGCTATAAGAACTTTACCGTAGCAACCAAAAACTGCACGAATGACCATTGAAACTTTGCGTCAATACATACTCATCGGCGCGTCACATGCATTCGGAAGTGCTAGCACTACAGAACTGGGTTAAAACATTTTGTGAAGTGGTAGTTTGAAAGAGTGCTGGTGATTGCTCAACAAATTTGGTATTCGAATTAATGTGTTTCTATAGGTATTGGATCGAATTAATCAGTTATCGCTTCAATCAAGCAGGATCTGTGGAGAGGTGATATATTTGCCTAGGGAAAATGAAATATTCCCTGGATAACCCCACAAACACTTATCGTACATACCTAGTGTGGACATTCCTTTCTCTTTGTGCCGTTATGAAAACTCAGTGAAAAACACTTGTTTTTCTTGAACTGGGAACACAATTTCAGCTGGCTTTTTGTACAAGGTTTCCTTGACGATTCCTCTTCTTTTTATGACAGATGACCCCCAACCCTAAAATGCCTCTAAACTTCTTTTTCAGAGAAAGGGGTCTTCCTATCCTGCATCGTGTGGACATCTTTTGTTCACAAGTCCACACTAGGTATATAGGGTTAGCGCGGGGAGGGCTAGTTTTACTACACCACTTGAAACAGCCCATATTTATATGCTGTTCTGAGGGGCCTACGAAAAATTCAGGGCCCGAGAACAATCTCAGATCTACAAGAATACCACAATGTGCCACTAAATACACACAATAAAGTTTGAGATTCCATCTTTGAATTTCCAATTTCGGTAAAGCTCCAAACTAGCTAGTGCACAGTATAGACCCTTAAACAAGGCCCTTAGTATACTATGTCATCGATACTGGGGTAAAGGAGTATGCGTAGGGCCCTGTTTAGGGGTCGAAGCTCAGAACAACTTGGCATCAACGTGAAATGTGAGATTTCAGCACTATGAAAAAGGTGGTAATGCCTACAGATTGCCTGTACGGGCAGCCGACAGGACCCTCATTCTGACCCTGCTGTCACAGAGCAACAACCTCCATGAGCTTTTGTGGAGACCTTGCAGCATGTGCAGAGAAGTTCTCATGGGGTGGATGAGTGATTTACCTGAAAGCTGTTCAAGATGACAAATGTGTACTCAAAGACAGGGGAGACGTGACCGATCAGTCCGACACCCCAAGTGATTCCAAGCATGGGTAGCAGTACAAGGGAGCTACGCAATCCAGCCCTGAAGGGGTCACAGCATAAAGCAAAGATCCCGATGATACTGAGAAACCAGCTCTACAACTGTGCCAAATTGTGGATCTTTCATTCCATCAAATATTCCAGTATTCAGTTTTATGAATGTCAATTGCTTCTGATGTGAACAATTTTCCGAATTAAATTTTTTTAATGTCCTATTTTTGCAGACAAGTGGAAAAGATGAAACAATATACATGACATACATTGCTGACAATGGTATTGTTACCCTTGCTTTAGCTTTTTTTGAGGGGGTTGACCCCAAACTCCAGCCCACCCCCCCCCGATCCAGGCCTGAGATATGTCAGAGTTGGACTGTAAAACAGGGTCAACTGTTAGGTGCCATCAGAAGTAAGTTGTTGGCCTTGTTGCTGGGCTTCGCAATCACCAATCTACATTGCTTATAATACTTTGAAGTAACTCCTAGGACTATTCAGCTCCAAAAATGAATTTTTCAATGCTTGATATTCAATCAGACATTCAAACAGCTAAATAACCAGCACAGCCCCAATTGGTAGTGCAGCTGTACCTGTTTCAGTCAATAATATCCCCCTCAAATAGGCTAAGACACGGGTCATAGCTGATAGGTGGTGCAGGCGAGAGCTGTTTGGGAGCTGATACTGCTTTAAAACCCATGGGAAACCTTTTTCAAGTTGTGCCAAAACCAGTCAAAGAATTTCTGGAAAAAAAGTTCACACTGGTCTGATGAGAATTGACATGTGACATAGTACATCCATGATGGATACATTATTAAGGCAATTCCAAAAAGGAAACACATGAGGCTTTCACTTCCAACCGATTACCCCCATCACTACAATACAAGGCAGGGCAGGGCAGGAGTGAAGTACAACCCTGACCCCTTTAAAATGACTTACTTCACTTTGGCCAGAGTATCCCGACTGGTCCCTTTGGAGGCCGCCACCGTGGTCCTGATCACCATGGCCAACACAACAGCATTCACCTGCAAATGCAACCACACAACCATCTCATGACCTGGTGGTCTAACGTACAGTATTGCAAGCTGGTCAGGGAACTACCTTGAAACCATTCTTTAATAAAGAATCTTTTCCGTGCAATCTAATCTACTCATAGTACAAAGAGGTACTCCTCTTCAATTTTTTTTTCAGCAAAAGTGTTTGTAAGCACATGTTCTCATGACACCTCATGAAAACATTCTTTCCAATTTGTATGAATGTGAAACATTAATCGTTTACTTTAAGCAATGCCAAATTGGTAATGTCAGAGTTGAGTCACAGTATGTGGTGACTCGCCTCAACTTGTGTCCTGATGGGTAAATGACTTGACTAAACTCCTGTCACTTTGTTAAAAAGGTTCAACCTGAGTCACAAAAACTGGTGACTTCCGGGTAACTTACATATCGCCAGTTTGCCTTCTCATTCTGACTCAAACTCATGATGAGAGTTTGTCCATATGTATTTCCATATTAGTTAGAGCTACATATAAAGGGCATTCCTATCTTTTGGGGCTAAGGATTCCTCCACTGTGCATTTGATGACATGTTTGTTTTGTGTCTTTGCACTGACATCAGTAGCATCACATACAACGTCAGAAATTTTTTGGAACACAAAACAGTTGTGATTATTGGTCATGTCAACCACTTTGTGTGAAGAAGCTGCATTACAGCAACTCTTACAAGGCAATTGTGCATAGACCTTGCATTTATGGTCAGACCAGAGCAAGCCACTGCATGGTTTGACATGGTTGTAAGATGAATATTTATATCAAATGGTCAACATGTCACCAACCAAATTATTCAGGCATTTTGTAATTTTCTCTATTTTGTTCACCTGGAACCTGAACAGAGAGCAACTAAGCCTAAACTGAATTAGCTTTTCAACCATACTGCTGAAAACAGTGGGACAACCCTACTGAAAATGTCCAGTTCATTTACCTGAGGCTAATTCACTTACCCATTGGATCCAATTCACATACCAATTGGATCCAATTCAATAATCATTTCCAAAACCAATTGCTTTTGCTTGAAATCAATTGGAACCAATTGGGTTCAATTGGTTTGAATAATAATTTCAGACCTTTTCTCAGTTGAACCATTTCAAACCAATTGACACAATTTGAATGCCAATTCACAATCCAAGTGTAACCAATCGAAGAACCAATTAAAACCATTTCAATACCAATTCGAACCAATTGAGTCCCATTTTAAAAATCCATTTGATGGGGGAAACAAGGTGAAAAAATACCAATTGGAACCAGTTGCGTCCCACTTGAAATTTCCAATTGATCAAGGAAAACAGAGAGAAAGCATACCAATTGGAACCATTTGATTCCCATTTGAATTCCAATTGATTGGGGAAAATAAATAGCAAAGAAAAAATGCCAATTGAAACTAATTGCGTCCCATTTGAAATCTCCAATTGATGGGGGAAACAAGTGGGAGAGAAAACATATCAACTGAAACCAACTGAGCACCAATTGATGGCCAATTGGACCCAATTCATTCCAATTAAATCCAACTCAAAAATCAATTGGTTTAAATAGGCAATTTTTAGTAGGGAATGGGGGAATACCCTCATTCATTTTGCTTACCAGCATGATCACACAAGCTGGGCCGACAAATGCCCAAATGAAACCATTTTGAGTACTCAGCCAGCACCTGGGGGGAGAAAATCGGTCATTTAATAGCTGACAAAATATTTCTAGAGTTTTCAACCAAACATGGTGATTCATATACAGGAGGGACAGAATTAGGATGTAACAAAGATGGTGTGATGGTGTGGTTGAGATTCTGAAGTCCAAGACTAATCAAAGAGTGCCTGATGAAGCACTTTAACATGCGACTTCAGGCCTAAAATCCAGGGGGGCAATATCTCAAAAATCTGCCAAATTCTCATCAGGGCTGCAGTCAACTGTCCATCTGGACGACTACGATCAAGACCATGTCCCTTTTAGTTCCAGCCAGCAAGCCGTTACTTTCAAGCACTCTTTTCATGTCAACATATTTGCCACTTGCTTTGGACCCAAACAACTGCGAAGAATTGTGCAAGCATACACACATGGCTGGCAAATAGCCGAGAATATATGCACCTCAATATCTTATTTGTGCTTTCTGAGATTATAGTTTTAAACCACTAAAAAGGCTTATATTCTAAGATTGCAGTTCTAAACCAAGCTGAGAGTAAAAAGGCCAATGGATTGACATTCATGATCATATATGAAAGGCAAAGCAAAGTGCAACTAGCTAAAGATGTCTTGTTTTGAGACTTTGTCCGAGACTGATTGCAAGAGTCAGTCCAGATAGGGTAAGTCCATTGGGAAAATTGGGAAACATTGGGAAAATTGGTCTTGAGACTGCAGGTCTCCAGGCCAGTCTCAAGTCTCATGTGTATAAATGGATTTTGTAACTTCACCGAGCATACAGTCACTCTTGCACAAATGTAAGACTCACTTTTTCTCTGCAGATAGGTATTTAACTTACCCTTTGCCAGGCAATCCATAATGAGTCCACTTGATACCTGCAGATACACCTACAATCAGAATTGGCAACCCTGCAACACGACAGAATCAATTAAAATAAATGGGTGATAGCCAGTCTTGTCAATGAAAAGGAAGAGTCGAAGGCAGAAATGCAATCCCACATCACCTTAAGACTATCACAAGACCCTACAAGATCAACACGTAACCTCCAGTCCGAATTGAAGTCACACGCTTTTCAAATGAATGGAAGCAAAACCAGTTCACAGTCACTGATAAGCATTTCAATCGTGGTTGGTCTTTGACATGTGTCAGTCTTGTACAATGATCTCGTCTACAAACTTGTCAAGGAACAGTGGAATATACATGTAAATGTTGCCTTCAGTTACAGCAACAAGGCCCATGAATAGTTCTGGGGCCTACACAAATTTGAGGATGACTATACGATACACTGCTTCTCTCTTTCCCCATCTCACGTTTTGACTTCAAGCTTGAAACGACCCTAGCTAGCTAGTTCAAAGCTTACTCCAGCTTTGTATCAACATGAAATGTCAGGCTCACATGCTATCACTAGCTGTGAAATTGGTGGTTGTAGGCATATATGCCGAGGGTGGAGCATATGGCACACAGGTGCTAAGGGCCTACGGAACAGTTTATCCTGCCCGGCACCGAAATCTCCAGATCCACGTCTACACTGATGAAAGGCTTTTGAACATTTCATTGTCCTGATATTTTCTTGGACAATTTAAGACTTTCAAGGGCACTTTTCTGGATACATGCAGTTCAAAATTTGGCAAAATTAAATGAACATTTTATGGTCTCCAACAATTGTAAATGTATGAAGGCCAATAAACACAAG